>CM028363.1:27233017-27234192 GCA_016624345.1 Platycodon grandiflorus
TTTGTTGTGTGCTAAAGGGTGGATTCACTTTTTCTTGAGTTCATGCACCATATTGTGAAATTTCATGAGCATAAAGAACATTTAACTAGGCAAGAATTATTTCTTCAAAGTTCATTTTCAACCAAGTACCTCTTTAAAAGGCCATCCATGAAAGCATTTATTGTTAAGAAAGTAACCCTAAACAAAGCCTTAGTATCTATGGGATATTAAATAGGCCAATTTATCATTAATGGAAAGAGTACGACCTTTATAAAACATATCTTATAATCTGTTCCGCAAAAAAGACTCCTACTTTCCATTTTTGTTTCTCACAAAAAAGAGTCTAATTTCTAAAGTTAAGCTATAGACTTTCAATTATTTGTTCTTTCTTTTCAAAAGCATGATGTTTCTTTTATGTGATATAAAAAAGACCAGAGCTCATAACATGTTTGCCTATCCGTTTTTGTTCATATTCCCATCTTTCAATATAAAATTCGAGGCAAAATGCCCGTAGACACTGTCACACGCCAACAATCTTATTCCGATATTCAAGTCAAGATCTGCTCAAATGAAGTAACTATACTAAAAGTAAGCCATTCTAGCAAGCACCAACTTAAGTTACCATACTCATACGCACCATAAATTGCTTCAAGATGAATCTAAGTATCCCGGAACTTGACATGACTTCTTGGAAAGGGCAAGTTACAAGCATGGGAAACCAAAACAGTAACAAAAAACAACCAAATCGTACCAAACTGCATAGCGGTTTGCCGTTTTTTATTTGGTTTGTTGGAAGATTTCTAATAAGAAAGTACTTTGGTTTCATTTTGGTTTATAACACTGAAATCGGATGAAACCAAATGAAAAGGAAATCATAACTGAATAGAACGCATCATCACTTCTAGCATGTATAAATTACATGTACATGTCTTCATACATTGCTTTAAAGTATATATAGAGATTAAAGTTTACCAGAAAAATTTATTGTAGGTTAACATTTTGCTTAATTAACAAATAAGAAGTCTGAAACATAAACACAATAACATTCTGGGTTAAATACCTTGGCTTGAGCAGAACATAAATTAAATAAAAACAATGTGGTGTGGGGCTTAGGCTCATTTGGTAGTGTCGATACAGAATCAAATAAAATATTTTACCCTAAAAGTGCAACAACAAGATAATGAACCTTCCTTAAC
>CM028363.1:27234292-27446132 GCA_016624345.1 Platycodon grandiflorus
CTTTGTGACATCCTAGTTCTCTTAATTGCATAATTTGCATGTTATATATCTTGTTTGCATGAATAGAAATGCCATGTTAGTATATGAATGGTAATTGGGTAACTACGCTTGTTTTAGCTTTGTTTACTTGTGTTGTTCATACAAAAATGATTTGGTATGATTTTTAGTAACCAAAATGACTTTGTACTCAGTGAGGTGCATACGGGTACAAAGCGATCGCCTTGTTTTTGACGAGCGACGCTTGTGCACAATGCACTATTGAGAAACCGTACAAAGCGATCGTTGTCTTTAACAAAGCGATCGCTTGTAGGCGTAAGGTCAAAGCGATCGCCTTGTTTCGTGGGAGGGCGATCGCCTGCGCTGAAGCTTTATTTTATAATTGTTGACTTGTAAGACTGTTTGTTGGGGTTGGGACACGCCCTAAGTGACAAACCGGCTCACTCACACCTCCTCAACCAAGTCAACCCCAGAAATAACCCCATTCACCCACTTCACCCAAAACCTTCTTAGAACAAGTGAGAGAGACGACTGTGTGTTCTTGGTGAGATCACTGTGTTTTCATCTCCTCCATTTCCAACCACTCAAACTTGCATGCAAAGCCATATTTGTGTTCCTTGAGACTAGAGAAACAACTTGGGAGGCTTTGATTCTTCTTTTGTTGGGTTAAATTGTGTGTTTGAGGTAAGTACCCAATCCCTTGTCTTGTATGCTCAATATCAAGTATGCTCCCTTCATGATAGTTTTAGTTTACATGTTTAAGAAGACATGCATCATGTTAAAAACTTGAAATTCCTTAAGTAAATTTTCGTGAATTTTGGGTTAATGACTCATAATTGATAATTTGGACTTGTGTCAAGTATGAATAATGTTCTAGGATGAACTTGGAATAACTTTTGTTCTTGGACTTGTTATAATTCATCACTTCAAAATTGATGGACATGTTAGGGTTCACAAGTGTGGAACTTAAATCTTGATGGACTAAAAGTCACGAATGACATATAGTCTAATTGCATATGAATCGAGAACTTAGAAAAGAGCCATGAATTGCACATAGCATTCATTCGCTACTTAGGAATATTTTAGCAATAACTCATCGGAGTTGCGTTAGAGAGTCATTGAACAATACCGACTCTACAAATAAATCCCTACGACGTTTAGAGTTCAATTGAATTGTAAATTTGTTCTTGGGAATTCTTGACATGATTGATCTATTGCTCGACTTGTACATTATAGAATAACATGCCTACTTGATCGGACGAGTCGCTCTTGTCGACCTCGCTCCATTACTTGATTTATTACGTGAGTAAACATCTACTTGACTCGGACAAGTTCGCTCTTGTCGAACTTGCTCCTTACTTGATTTGTATGACAAGTAAATATCTACTTGACATACCATTAGTCCATGGCATTAAGTGAATTGTATCGATGGTCAACGATGCATCATAGTCATGAATCATGAGGTTCATGATGATGATGGGTCGCCATACCATAACTTGCACACACCCTTCACTACCGATCACGGTGGAGAAGAGTACCATGTCGTAACCAAAAGGGCGCTTGGAATAATACTAATCGTGGTCGATGTATCATACACGTGCATCCGACAAATACAATCGTTATAACCTTGTCTATTTCGGGGACTACGAAGCGGCACCGGTTCTATAACATATCCTAATCCTATGTGATTTAATTACGCACCTATGTGAAAACAATGTGCATCGCGACATGAGAACTACGTGCTAACATGATCTTGCTTGATACGTGCTATGTATGCCTTGCATTATATCCGTCATGCATATTGGTTACTTACAAAGTCTTTATGACTTACCCTCCCTTTTATCTGTTTTAGATCCTAGTCGTCCAGTCCGTCTTCTCGAGGTTGATCGTCTTCTCGTGCTCGTGATCGTTCACCTAGAGGTGGTAGCGTTGGCTTTTGGTTTCTTCTTTTGCAAGGACGTTGGGTTTAAGCAAGTCATTTAGACTTCGCTTGGGAATGTGTAATCATAGTAACTTGTACTTGTTGTAGACTAAATGAATATTCTACTTATGTCTCTTGTTATTTGCCGGCACTTGTTGGCCGAGCCTTGTTTACATGTATATGGTTCACTTGTTAAGACTTCCACGAGCATCCCTTTAGCTCTTGTTTATTGATGTGGTTTTCTCCGCATGTTTAGCCGTCGAGGTGTTTATATATTAGCATGACTTGTTAGTGTTGGGTTCCTACTGTAATTTCGCCGATGACTTGGTTTACTTGTTATTAATTGTTATATCGGGTTTTGAAGTTTTATAAATATTCCGGCTTTTAATGCCGAGTTTTATTTCGTGTCCAATGTTGCGTCACGTTAGTTGTGATAATCGAGTCCTTGCATGATTGTAGTCCTTATTTGGACGGCTTGACCCGCGTTCCCATCTCGGGGTCGGGGTTGGGTCGTCACGTTGGTATCGAGCTTTATAGGTTAGCTATCGGCCAGATAGGTTCCATGGCCTAGTTGGGTTAAGTTCTTGTGTGATGTTCTAACGTCGAGTGATTTCTTATAGGTGTATCATGGTGCGACCTAGACCAGGCTAGTAGCAAGTGGAGCCGGTATTGGTCGAGGTAGAGGCGTGCCTAGAGGGTTCCCGCCGAGCGCAGGCTAGAGCCCGTAAGAACCTGAAGTCGAGGTACCCCCACCTCGTAATCGTGGTGATGAGAATGCCCGTATGGCGGGCTTGTTTCGTAGAATGATGACTGTTATGACCGAGTTGGCACAAGAGGGTCAAGCAGAGGTGTACCACCTCCACCACCACCACCGCAACTGAACTGAGGCGGAAGTTTCACCACCTCGTAACGAGGCACCGCCAACCTAGAGCTAGAAATAATACTACTTTGGAGAGGTTCTTGAAGATGAAACCTCCATCTTTCGAGGAGAGTCCGATGCTAGTAAAGCGAGTTATGGCCGGAGGACTTGGAGAAAATCTTTGCAGCTCTAGACCGCACGGAAGAAGAGAAGGTTGTCTTAGCCGTGTATAAGGAGAGGGGCGCGAATCATTGGTGGAGAGTATTGTTGGCAAGTGGGATCTTAACCGGGTTCCAAAGATTTGGTCTAATTTCGAGAGGAGTTCAAGGCTTCTATGTACCTATGGTGGTGAGGAGAAAGAGGAGAAAGAGTTCCGTGATCTAGAACAGGTTCTATGACAGGTGCTCAAGATTCACCAAGTTCACCGAACTGTCTCGTTATTGTGCACATCTTGTACCCGATGAGCCCATGAGGGTGCTCAAGTTCGTTAAGGGTCTAAAGACCGAGTATAGAAGGCAGCTCTTGTCATTGCTGAGACTATAGGGTGCGCTTGATCGCGCCTATGAGATCGAGAGATATAGAGGAGCACAGTGGCTCGCTGGTGCCCTCGCATCGCTAGCCATCATCGCAGCTAGCCATCTCGTGACCTCGCAGATTCGAAGGGGTCGCGGGTAATCGGCCTGTCGTGGCAACCGTAATCGGTCGGGCCTAGGCAAGCAATGGATGGACACCTAGGCGCATTTCGATAGTCGTGATAATCGTACTCGCCTCGCAAGGGCAGCAAGGCCGCGGAGTGAGCCTGCTGAGTGTTCTTTTGTCACAACCGGCATTCGTACAATGAGTGTAGGGTCGACTTGGGCGTTTTTGGGTTGTGGAGATTCAAGTCACCGAGTGAAAGATTGTCCCAAGTTTAAGACTACTCATCCGTGGGTTCGGTTCAGCGGGCACCAAGAGGGATAGTGATGGGCGTCCTAAGGCCCAAGCTCGTGTTTTGCGCTTGACCGTGGTGTTCCGAGTCGACCTCGCTATTGGAGGTATTCTCTCGCCTTCGGCCATAGGGCTCGAGTTCTTATAGATCCGGGTCTTCTCATTCCTATGTTGCATCGCATTTCATTGAGCATTTGTGCGTGTTACCTTCTCGTTACCTTATGTGCTTGAAGTGTCTACACCGTTGGGTGATCAATTGTTGGCGCGGAAGTTTATAAAGCTTGTGATGTGCTTGTATGTGATCGGGTCTTGCATGCGGATCTAGTAGTTTTGCCTATTCGGGATTTTGATTTGATCTTGGGTATGGATTGGTTGTGCACTTATCATGCTCTAGTTGATTGTCGTCGTAAAAGAGTTACTTTTGCCATGCCCGGTATTCCGAATTTGTGTTTACGGTGATCATGCCATGAATAGTATACATATCATTTCGCTGCGGCTAGGAAACTTCTATCTCGGGGTGCACGGGGTATATTGCTTGTGTGCTTGATACTAGCATGTCTACTGTTAATATAGAAGATGTACCTAGTTAATGAATTTCCGGATGTCTTTTCAAATGATTTTGCATTACCTCCCGACCGAGAGTTAGAGTTTTGCATTGAACTATTGCCGGAACTTCACCAATTTCTAGAGCACCTTATAGAATGGCCCCATGAGTTGAGGGAGTTGAAAGACCAATTGCGTGAACTTCTCGATAAGGAGTTCATTAAACCGAGTGTGTCTCCGGGGTGCACCGGTATTGTTTGTGAAGAAGAAGGATGGTAGTTTGCGGTTGTGCATTGACTATCGCCAATTGAACCAGGTTACTATCAAGAATAGGTACCCTTTACCTCACATTGATGATCTCTTCGATCAACTTCGGGATCCGTGGTGTATTCCAAGCTAGACTTGAGGAGTGGTTATCACCGTTGAGAGTTCGGGCGGAGGATGTCCCAAAGACAGCTTTTCGGACACGTTATGGTCACTATGAGTTTGTGGTGATGCCGTTTGGGTTGACAAACGCGCCCGTTTTCATGGACTTGATGAATCGGGTGTTTCATGATTATTTGGATTGCTTTGTTGTGGTTTTCATCGATGATATTTTAGTGTACTCAAAGTCACGAGAGGAACATGCTAACCATTTGAGAGTGGTTCTTTCCTTGTTGCGAGAAAAGAAACTTTATGCGAAATTTAGCAAGTGTGCATTTTGGCTTGAACAAGTATCTTTTCTTGGGCACGTTGTTTCTAGTGAGGGTATTGCGGTGGATCCTTCTAAGGTGGAGGCTATTACTAAATGGGAGACTCCTAGAACGGTAACCGAAGTTCGTAGTTTCTTGGGCTTGGCGGGTTACTACCGTAGGTTCATTGAGGATTCTCCAAGATTGCTACTCCCATGACTAATTTGACTAAAAGTCTACTTTCATTTGGAGTGATAAGTGCGAGGCCGCTTCAAGAGTTGAAGAAAAGATTGACCACGCTCGTTTTAGCATTGCCTAATGGATGTGATAACTTTGTGATATATAGTGACGCTTCGTTAGAAGGCTTGGGTTGCGTGCTTATGCAAAACGGGAAGGTGATTGCCTATGCTTCGAAGAAGTTGTCACCATATGAACGAATTACCCAACTCACGACCTTGAATTGGCGGCAATTGTTTTCGCTTCACAAGTGGAGACATTACCCGTATGGAGCGAAGTTTGAGGTGTATACAGATCATAAGAGTTTGAAGTACCTCTTCTCAGAAGGAGTTGAATATGAGACGAGGCGTTGGATGGAGAAGCTTAAGGATCATAATTTTACTATTCTTTACCATCCGAAAAGCGAATGTTGTTGCGATGCCTTGAGTAGGAAGGCTTATATGTCTTGTATGATGATGAGGGAATGGAAGATGCTAGAGGATGTCCGGAATGGAGTCCTATTGTAAGTGGGCGTAGTGTTCTATTTGCTAATGTTCGTGCTACGCTTTATTTGGGTTGATTAAGGAGGCTCAAGTTATTGATCCCGAATTGAAGAAGATTATTGATCGATTGGGAGAGAATGCTACACCGTGGTTCATGCGATGAACGTGATGGGATCTTGACATTTCGAATAGGGTTTGTGTTCCTTCTTCCGATGAAGTGAAACGTATGGTCCTTGACGAGGCTCACAAAGCCAAGTACACGATACATCCAGGTAGTACTAAGATGTACCGTGACTTGAAGAGGCGCTTGGTGGAACGGTATGAAGAGGAGATAGCCGAATATGTTTCTAGATGTTTGACATGTCGCAGGTTAAGGCGGAGCACCGAGACCCGGTCTACTTCACCACTTGAGATTCCGGAGTGGAAATGGGAACATATCACGATGGATTTTGTCACGGGGTTGCCGCGCTCAGAGGCTTCGATGCCGTTTGGGTTATTGTTGATAGGTTGACGAAGTCGTCCCATTTTATTCCTATTGCGATGACTTACGGTTGAGTCGGCGATTGTATATCCGTGAGATTATCGCTACATGGTGTCCCCGTTAGTATTGTGTCGGATAGAGATCCTAGATTCACCTCGAGATTTTGGCATTCATTACAGGAGGCCTTGGGTACCAAACTTAACTTGAGTACGCTTTTCATCCCAATCGATGGACAATCGGAGAGATTGATACGTATATTAGAGGACATGCTTCGTGCTTGTGCTATGGATTTCAAGGGCAATTGGGATTCACATCTACCGTTGGAGTTTGCATATAATAACGCTACCAATCTAGCATTGAGATGGCTCCTTATGAGGCTTTGTATGGGCGTAAGTGTCGTTCACCAATTTGTTGGGACGAAGTTGGAGAAGCTAAGTTATGGGGTTCGAAATGGTACAACAATCGGCCGAGGATGTCAAGTTGATTAGAGAGAGATTGCGTACGGCTCGAGTAGGCGTAAAAGCTATGCGGATAACCGGAGACGCGATCTTGAGTTCCAAGTTGGAGACTTTGTGTTCTTGAAAATATCGCGCGCCGTGGTACTAAGAGATTTGGTAAGAAAGGGAAACTTTCACCAAGGTATATTGGTCCGTTCGAAATTCTTGAGAGGGTTGGTTCTTTAGCTTACCGGATTGCATTGCCACCGTCTATTTCGGTATTCATGATGTGTTTCACGTTTCTATGCTCCGCAAATATATGAAGGATGAATCACATGTTCTTGCCTATGAAGAGATTACCTTGAACCCGATCTTTCCTATGTTGAGAAGCCGGTGAAGATTCTTGATACCAAAGAGCAAATCTTGAGGACTAAGAGGATACCACTAGTGAAAGTTTTGTGGAAGAATCATTTGATGGAAGAAGCCACTTGGGAAACCGAGAGTGAGATGCGAGAGAAGTATCCATACTTGTTTGATTAGATGGTAAGTGAATTTAGGGACTAAATTCCTTTAAGGAGGGAGGATGTGACACCCTAGTTCTCTTAATTGCATAATTTGCATGTTATATATCTTGTTTGCATGAATAGAAATGCCATGTTAGTATATGAATGGTAATTGGGTAACTACGCTTGTTTTAGCTTTGTTTACTTGTGTTGTTCATACAAAAATGATTTGGTATGATTTTTAGTAACCAAAATGACTTTGTACTCAGTGAGGTGCATATCGGTACAAAGCGATCGCCTTGTTTTTGGACAGAGCGATCGCTTGTAGAATGCACTATTGAGAACCGGTACAAAGCGATCGCTTTTTAACAAAGCGATCGCTTGTAGGCGAAGGTCAAAGCGATCGCCTTGTTTCGTGGGAGGGCGACGCCTGTTGCGCCGTAGCTTTATTTTATATTTATTAACTTGTAAGACTTGTTTGGGTTGAGACACGCACCTAAGTGACAAGCCAGCTCACTCACACCTCCTCAACCAAGTCAACCCCAGGAAATAACACCCATTACACCCACTTCACCCAAAACCTTCTTAGAACAAGTGAGAGAGAGACTGTGTGTGTTCTTGGTGAGATCACTGTGTGTTTTCATCTCCTCCATTTCCAACCACTCAAACTTGCATGCAAAGCCATATTTGTGTTCCTTGAGACTAGAGAAACAACTTGGGAGGCTTTGATTCTTCTTTTGTTGGTTTAAATTGTGTGTTTGAGGTAAGTACCCAATCCCTTGTCTTGTATGCTCAATATCAAGTATGCTCCCTTCATGATAGTTTTAGTTTACATGTTTAAGAAGACATGCATCATGTTAAAAACTTGAAATTCCTTAAGTAAATTTTCTGTAAATTTTGGGTTAATGACTCATCATTGATAATTTGGACTTGTGTCAAGTATGAATAATGTTCTAGGATGAACTTGGAATAACTTTTGTTCTTGGACTTGTTATAATTCATCACTTCAAAATTGATGGACATGTTAGGTTCACAAGTGTGGAACTTAAATCTTGATGGACTAAAAGTCACGAATGACATATAGTCTAATTGCATATGAATCGAGAACTTAGAAAAGAGCCATGAATTGCACATAGCATTCAATCGCTACTTAGGAATATTTTAGCAATAACTCATCGGAGTTGCGTTAGAGAGTCATTGAACAATACCGACTCTACAAACAAATCCCTACGACGTTTAGAGTTCAATTGAATTGTAAATTTGTTCTTGGGAATTCTTGACATGATTGATCTATTGCTCGACTTGTACATTATAGAATAACATGCCTACTTGATCGGACGAGTCGCTCTTGTCGACCTCGCTCCATTACTTGATTTATTACGTGAGTAAACATCTACTTGACTCGGACACGTTCGCTCTTGTCGAACTTGCTCCTTACTTGATTTGTATGACAAGTAAATATCTACTTGACATACCATTAGTCCAAATGGCATTAAGTGAATTGTATCGATGGTCAACGATGCATCATAGTCATGAATCATGAGGTTCATGATGACGATGGGTCGCCATACCATAACTTGCACACACCCTTCACTACCGATCACAAGGAGAAGAGTACCATGTCGTAACCAAAAGGGCGCTTGGAATAATACTAATCGTGGTCGATGTATCATACACGTGCATCCGACAAATACAATCGTTATAACCTTGTCTATTTCGGGGACTACGGCACCGGTTCTATAACATATCCTAATCCTATGTGATTTAATTACGCACCTATGTGAAAACAATGTGCATCGCGACATGAGAACTACGTGCTAACATGATCTTGCTTGATACGTGCTATGTATGCCTTGCATTATATCCTCATGCATATTGGTTACTTACAAAGTCTTTATGACTTACCCTCCCTTTCTTGTTTTAGATCCTAGTCGCCAGTCCGTCTCTCGAGGTTGATCGTCTTCTCGTGCTCGTGATCGTTCACCTAGAGGTGGTAGCGTTGGCTTTTGGTTTCTTCTTTGCAAGGACGTTGGGTTTAAGCAAGTCATTTAGACTTCGCTTGGGAATGTGTAATCATAGTAACTTGTACTTGTTGTAGACTAAATGAATATTCTACTTATGTCTCTTGTTATTTGCCGGCACTTGTTGGCCGAGCCTTGTTTACATGTATATGGTTCACTTGTTAAGACTTCCGCCGAGCATCCCTTTAGCTCTTGTTTATTGATGTGGTTTTCTCCGCATGTTTAGCCGTCGAGGTGTTTATATATTAGCATGACTTGTTAGTGTTGGGTTCCGTAATTTCGCCGATGACTTGGTTTACTTGTTATTAATTGTTATATCAGGTTTTGAAGTTTTATAAATATTCCTTTGTAATGCCGAGTTTTATTTCGTGTCCAATGTTGCGTCACGTTAGTTGTGATAATCGAGTCCTTGCATGATTGTAGTCCTTATTTGGACGGCTTGACCCGTTCCCATCTCGGGTCGGGGTTGGGTCGTCACGCCTTGGTATTCCTTCCATCTCAAATTTGGTGAAAGCTTTTTCTATTAAGCTGTGGAGGTTCCGAACTCAAAAGAGCATATGGGTGTCTTTCTTACGTGCTAGATATTGCTCTACTTATCATCCCGGCTTCTAGTAAAGGATCTCATGTTTGGCAAAGACTTTAAAAGCTCGCTCTGTGAGCCTTTATTCATTGGAATATTCGTAGAGGTGACCGCTTGATTCGATACGATAAATGGCTTCCTCGTTTTCCCTATTATGACTTGCGATTCGCTCGCTTTGGTTCTCAAAGACCTTTTCCAATCGCTTCATCTTTATCCGGTCAAGCCAAATCGAGTTACTTCCTAGCGTGGTTTCTAGTATCACAGATCTTCAAATTCGCTTGCATGATAAGGACGATATTCCCTGCCGGACTGCGACTTCTACGGCAAATTTTCGCTAAGTCTGGCCGTGATTTCTCGTGAAGCAGCCCTTCTTTCGTCTTCCAAGTATGTCCGCGCCGCATCATTCCCGCCGCATCGCATTTTCATGTGGCGCCTTCTTCCTTCTCGCCTTCCTATTGATGAAGTCGTCTCTAAGCGGGTATTTGCATGGTTTCACATGCAATGCCGCCCTTCCACCAAATGCTGAAACCTTCGTTCATGTCTTCTCGACCAGCCAGCCTTGGCTAGCTCCGCTTGGGCGCTTTTTCATTATTCTCTTGGAATGGGTGTTCCTACATATTATTCTATACAGCAGCCTTTGTATGAATTGGTGGACTAGAGCCTAGCTATTGCTTTATCGAATTATCCCTTCGGTGGTTCTTTCGCATCTTTGGAAAGCTCGAAATAAGGCTATTTTTGAGGGATCTCACTCTTCCCTCGAGGTATTATTATTGCGGTCCAAAGTGAGATTAATCTATTTTAAAGGCTGCTACGCCTATAAATTGGTCTCATCTCAACCTTAAGGTTCGTCGTCCAAAGACCTGTTACAATTCAAGCGCCTTGGCTCAAGCCTCCTTTGGGAATAGTGAAACTCAATAGATGGTGGAAGCAGAGGTAACCCCGGTATAGGAGGAGGTGGGGAGTCATCGAGACTCTGAGGGTCGCTTTCTTTATGGTTTCTCTTCCTTACTAGGAGATTGCTCCAACTCTATTGTCAAGTCCGAGCTCTTTTCCAGGGGGTTAGTTGGCTTATTTCTCAAGGGTTTAATAATTCGTTGTTGAGTTGGACTCTAACTTCTCTCTTTGGTTGCATTACCAAAGGTCATTCCTCCCCTTGGTCTCTCTTATTATATTAGCGCCATAATCTCTATGCAACAATTGGGGAACTATTCATTCCGTCATTGCTTTCGAGGCAAACCTGTTGGGATGGCCTTGCAAATCTTGCTATGGATTCTAAATTAGATGCCTCTTTTTGTTCCTTTTCCCAACTCCCTATTTCTATTAGAGGTGATCTCAGGATGGAAGCTCAAGGGATTTCGTATTCGTATTTCCTAGTTTTTTGTTTTTAATTTTGCAGTTGTTTGTATCTCCTTTTTCGAGGTTAGGCTCCTTTGTCCTCCCAGTTATAAGGGCAAGGCCGGTTGTCCCCCAAGTTTGTACCTTTTTCTTATTAATAAAATTTAGCAGGTGCCGTCCCTGTTTCCCTAAAAAAAAAAAAAAAAAAAAAAAGACCTACTCTCAAGTCTATTAAAGGTGGAGGCACACTTTTCGAAGTCTGACTGCTTCGATTAAAGTGATAACTATTTTAAAAAACTTGGGAAACGACAAATCTTTCAGTATCAAATCTTTTCCAAGAATCTTGAGAATATCTAGACTTCACAGCCTATCCCTGCCTAGGCGTGATCAGAAGGACAACTCAACAGTAAAGCTTCATTATTGAGTGCCCTTCAGTCTAACCTCCCTGAGTTTAAGTAGAGCTCCTTCCTCATCAAATCTCTACCATGAACAAACTCACAAACTGCCTATAGATTACTCTTGATACAAATCGATGATTCAAAATTTCTCAAAATGTTACTAAGTTCAAGTCCTAAGATTCGATCAAGTCAATTCCTCAACAACGGGGTATGATTTCTTCATATTCATTCAAAGTTGTTTGGATTTTATTTCTGTTACTTTACAGGAGCTGATCTAAAATTCTCTCAATAATGTATTTTCAAAACCATTTATAAACTGTGAAAATCATTTTCTAAATCTTGTCTAATACACAGTTACCAAACATGAGAGAAATTTGTATCAATTCATGTGTATCAGAAATCATCAATTATGTTTCTTCAATCTTGTTGTGAAAACAATTGATAAAGGAATCTTCTTTTGTCTTGTCTGATAATCATAGAAGTTTGCTAACAAGCATGATTTATATGCTGCAAACCATGGTTGTCAGAACACTCAAGAACATCCTTAGTCAATTAGTTTAAAAGATAAGATGGAAAACCATTAATTAATGCCAGCAAAAGTGACTTAATTCTCTCTTTTAACTATTAGCTATCAATTTCATTGATACTCTAAAATGTTTTCAGATGAATCACTATAAAAATCAATTAGCACATACTTATTCCACCTTCGGAATTCTGCTTGCATACGTGAACTTCACAGAGAAGATCCCAGAAAAGAAGTATCAAATGTATGGAAAACATTTGATATATTGCCATGTGCAACAAGTCTTCTGGTTATATGTAAGTATGCCGACCATCACCTCAAAGATGGCCGATGCAGATAATTCGTCTAATTAAGTAGCTAATATGGAATTGATGAGGATGACGAACCGTTAATCGCCACCATCCATCCTGAGTCTATCAAAGGGGATTCATGGTCAAAGCGACATCCTCGGTGGCCATCATTCTTCGGTGCTTTCATAATGACCCGAAGAAGTGAATATGTTCCGCCTCCCAGAGTTGGAGGAAATCAAAAGAACACCGCCATCTTGATCTCCTCCAATCCTTGGCTGATGACCCCTCATCTAATACCTAGGATCAGGATTTCTCGGACACAACCTTGTAACATGTCACTCATACTCGTAAATTGAATCATTTTGTATCTTTCTCATGTAATCAAGTAGTCACTAAAATTCCGGTTGTGTCGTTGTAATCGGTGATCCTTGCAATATACGTGTAAAACTACTTGGATTATTGAATACAAGTTCGCAACTTTCCTCATGCTTATCTACTTGTGAATTCCTTTGATAGCATGAATTGATGTGTTTTAAGTGTGTTGATCAAACTTACTTATTATTCCTTATGATCTCTATGCTCTTCTGATGATCAAAGAATTGACCTTAATGAAATGATCACACTGCCTAAACACAAACTCTACTGATACTCCATCAGCAAACCATTCTTGAATAACTTCTATATCGAGTTATGGTTTCTTACTGCAGCTTAACTCTCATCCTTAGACTTTCTGATAATTGCCTTTCTGAATTAAATCACTTCACAATGATTAAATTCAAGTTCTGCCAAAATCTATAGTTATTTAACATAGGCAGACTGCAGTTTCATGAAAAATGACCTTCATGTCAACCTATCAAGGAATCTGCTATTACTCAATCTCTATCCTTCATGCTCAAACATTCAAGATTACTAGTAAGTCTACTCTGAACCAAGTTGTCTGCTGAATCTTCATAAAATCCTAAGAAGGCATTTGAATTTTTAAAAGGATTTTTTTTAAATTCTAAAATCCCAGTTGTTTAAATTTCCAAATATCAAAAGCTTACGTCTTTCAAATTAGTTCAACAGCACTTTGTGTTCTTAGTTATGACAACTACTAAATCTTGTGTAACCTATGAGATTGTAATTATAAAGGCATGATTAGTTGTTCCTGTTATTATGGCCAACAACTAATTGGTAAACAGATTGAATTCAAAACACTCTGTTACACCTCATCATGTGCTTCTTTGTCAAAAAGGATGTTGTTGAATATCTCTAGTAACTCGACCTATCCTCAAGATAGCTAGAAATTCAAGAATTCATAGGAAGACTGATGTTTTCAAATATTAAGTCCTTCCTCAGGAGTGAACAGCCGATATAACCTCTGTTGTATATAGGCTATGTCTCACTCTTTCGAACAGGTCTGGTCAATATGTTTAAGCAGTTCTTTCCCTTGCTAAAGAATGACAAGATCTGTTGCAAAGAAAGAAGAACGGACATAAATTCAGGTACACATTAATTGTCTCATTTACTTGATCTATTTTATGTTCTTACAAAGTCCTATTAGTCTTAAATAGATCTGTGCCCCTTATTATTTATATTATCTGCTAAAATCTCTTTAATAAGGATAATAATCTTACATCTATTAATACAACAATTGGTATCAGCAGTTCTTACCCTAGCAGAGATCAAACACACTGCTGATGATGTCCTCATACTTGAAATCCCATCAAAATGTTCATATCTATAAAATCTCATTGGGAACAATTTCTTAAGGCTCACTATATTTCATAGTTAATTCCTACATGTGTGCCATATACAACTGTGACCTATGGCTCAGGACAAGATATTCTATCCTCAACAACCAATGATGTCCTATTCTAGGATAATTCACTTGTCTAAAAACTCAAACAATTCGTTCGATGTAAAATAACAGCACATATATTATCCCTAGAGAGCCTAGATCTTAGTCCTAAAAACTCAGCATGATGACATAATCCTGAATCAGAACATCATTACCATGTCATTAAATGCACTTAATTCATTAAGCCCCCAAAACGTTCAATCACATTCCTCTAATCGAGAAACCTCTTCATCTTCTCAAAACTCTAGAAGGATGTATAAAGTGATTACTTACATCCAAAGCCTTCCAAATATTAATCATCATCTCTTCTTCACTCTCATGATCCATCCCTCATCATGTGTTCACCAAAAATGCTTCATTCTGTACAGCGACCAATTTCGTATAGAGAAATGCAACAGCGAATTAGGATCTTCCTAGCCACTCCTCAAACAACGCCTCAACCAATGATCCGTCGACCTCGTTTAATTAATCGACAAGTAAGAATGCGCCTGCAAGATCCAAGGAACAGAGTGTCCAATTTTCTTCCATGGATTCCTTCCTCAAACTCTGTCCCAACAGGTGCAATAGCCTCTGCCCTCACTGACTCAAATGCTCACCTCGAGCAGTCTTCGACTCAGGAGGAGCTTCAGACAACAAATGCTCATACTGATCCAAATCCTGCAATTCACGATCCCAGCGATTAAGACCGCAGATCTTCACCATTTACCTTACTAGAATGACTAACTGCATTCCTGTATAGGCAAACAAACTCTCTTTTGCCATATATGTAATTTGCTTATGATTAGTTACATTTGCTACTTCCTAGTTGTCATAATACATTTGCTACTATATTTGTCAAATGCTTATCTCATATTTGTCATAATACATTTTCATTATGCCAGCAAGTCAAATTTATTTCAAATATGCATAAAATCTCAAGGACATAATATGCTAACTTTAACACTTGCTATATTTTAAGAATGTTAAAAATGGTGCAAAATATCTTTAAAGACGCATATCTCTTGCATCCGGTAAATGTTCACATATCCTTCAGTAACAGCCTTCTATAATAAGATTTTTCAGATGTTCATACCTTATGAATAAATCTTGTTAATCCTCATCCCCTTATACTTCCTATAAGGTAATTCCCTTATTTACCTGTAAAATCTTAGAAAGAAAGTTCTACACAAGAACATACTCTCCTGTTTCAACTCTATATTCCTTTAAGGAGAAGACTATGTTGAGTATTGTTCTTACTTGACAGATTATCTTTTTCTCTTCTCAAATGATAAAACCTATCTCACTACATTCTTGTAATACTTCATTACAAGCAATGGCACAAAATTTTGTCATCTTGATGCTTCACTATCACTATTTGATATGTATCTCCTATACATGACTGCTGTGAATCATACCTTATTCACACACTGACATTAAAGGACCTATTTTTTTTGGTCTGCCTACGTTTTGACATCTGCTGATATATATAAGATAATGATCATCTGCCCATGTATCAAAATACCTACTCTCATCGTTCACAAGCTCGGCAGAAACATCACTATAAGGAGAAAAGATGTAGAAAGCCTAGATTAACTTGACACCTACTGTAATTCATATCTTATGAGTTAACCTTAAGGAGACGAGATTTTGTAAGTCTCCATACTATTCACTATGAAAGTATTTTCTCGATACTATCCACATACAGACTCTCTCTTATCCACCAAACGAATGTCACCCTACAGCTATCCTCAATACACCAAGGAGGAGCGAAAAACAGTAGTCCCTATAAATATTTCGCTTGAGCCCATTAAGGAGGAGAGATTTAGTAAAATTGACATTATACATACAGAAAAACATTAAGGAGGAGAGATTTCGAGGAGGAGAGATTTAGTAAAATTGACATTAAGAAAAAAAAAAACATCAAGTAGGAGAAAAACAAAACATTAAGGAGGAGAAACACATCAAGGAGGAGAGATTTAAGATTTTTATAACAAAGAGAAACTTATACAAAAAGGAGAGATTTATACAAAAATTATACAAAACGATTTTGAGAAAAACATATACCCTCAAGGCAGTATTATCAATTATATCTCATAATTGCCTAAAAATTGTTTCAATTATTGCTGTGTACTTGCTTTTTCATTTATTGAGTCTGTATATACTTAGCAATAGGTGACTATACATACACCATCGCTTGTAAGTTCAACCTAGGGCATGCCTTGATATAAAATGAATATTCATTAGTGGCATGTTATTACTAAGGATTGAACAAATGCTTTAAGAGCTGTATGTATAAGTCAATTGTAGTAATGGCCCCAAGCAAATAGGAGGAGATTGTTAGGAATATGCCTGTAAATCAGCCGATATATATGTATGCATATTCTAACACAGTGATTTGCTTGTTCCCATTACAACGCATGTTTCACAAGTGGCTAAAAGGGCTGCGTACCGGTTAGTGTGGCATCTTGTTGAAACAATGCATAGGTCATTAGACTAGGAAGTCTTTGTACATATCCAAGTCTTTGTCCTACCAGAACGATGACAACTTTCATATGGATTAGCTCTTCAATCGCCAGCTGACGTGACCATCGGCAAATGTCTCACCAGCAGACATTTCTTTTAGCTATGACTGCCGATTAGCTATCTCTACATCAGCAGTTCTATATTGGTAGATCCCAGTATCCGCCAAAGCCCTTCATCAGAACAACTGTAGAGAAGCTAATTATTCAAGAGGAACATCATGACCATCCGCGATCTCTACATCAGCAGTTCTATAATGGCAGATCCCAGTATCGGCCAAGTCCCTTATCAAAACAACTGCAGAGAAACTGTAAGATCACGAGAAACATCGGTCGTTACTCAACACGCTACGAGTCAAAAATAGATCCGTTGCAAGATCTGTCTGACAAATCCAAGATACGCATCGATGTCTGCGCCTTCACGTTTACTCAGTAGACATTTCCTCTTCTGTACAGTGGTTGCAGTCTTCAAAGCTTCACTTCCATAAAAGGCCAAGCACAGGACGCTGCACTCCAGTCAAAGCAATGATACGTCCAACCGTCACCGCATCCAGCGAACCTCGACACGTCCAAATCGGCCCACTGTTTCACATACCGCCTTCAAGACACAAGCCTAACTGAAGGTCTTTGCCCAACAGATCCAAAAATGTACTCTGTTGCATTATGAGATTCAGATCACCAACGGGCATAAACCTATTCAATACACCAACGGTCAACTCTTCTTCTCCAGCCTATATAAGAAGACTCCTATCCTCATCTCTATAAGAGAGCAAGAAGTGTATGCTTTTGCTTGAGAAATGTTGTGGGATTGTTCTTCATTTACTCAATCCAGAACCACACCATCAGAGTGAGAAAACACAAGTGTAAGAACAAACACTTTGTGAGAGAGAGAAAAGAAATTCCAAAGGCTGAGAAGCTCTGCTTGATCAAAAACTTCGTTTTTGATTTGAGTTCCTTCTTCCTTCGAAGAACTCAGTCTCTTCAGTGGCTTCACCTCCATTATTCAGCAAAGAGACCAAGCACCCTGCAGATCGTTGAAGCCAGACCAATCTTGAAGATGTCCGATGAAGAGCCAGAACCTAAAAATCCAGATTGCATTCATATCGGCAGACTTATACTACATTATAAGCTGTGCCGATTGTGCAATAATTTGTCATCATTTTTGGTCGAGTGCTTAGCACTCAGTTGTTCAAATACTTGCTATTTGAACAACTCCTAATATTCTCTTCTCACATCACTCTAACACTAGCACTTTCCTTCCCTTACCTCCAAGGTTGTTAGGAACTGCTAGGATTAGAGTTCTTATATGAGTCTTCCCGGTATCCCATCTCACTTTCCTTCTAACCCCGGGGAGATTGCTTAGATAGAGAGTCTAGGTTGATGTACTAAGCATGTTTGCCTTTGAGTAAACCTCTTGCTGAATTTTAATATAATATATATGTTTGTTACATTCAGCCTTGATTTCTCTTTCTTGTATAATTTCTTTTATCTTGTGCAATCGGTTTAAGGAAAGCTATTGATGCATCTAATACGGATTTTTGTTAACTGCAAAGCTCTCTTTGAAATCAAACTTCTATAGTTACTTTAATCTTAATTGTTAGACTTATGCTGTTTATTCTTCCGCTACTCAAACTCATTTTCATCAGCTAAGTTTAACAAATGTCTTCCGTCTACACGTTCTACAAATCTGCTGATCAAGGATGTCCGATTTCACTAACTTCGGCTAAGCAGTCAGAATGAGGAAGATGATCTAGTTGTATTAATCATTTCATCTATTCTTCAACTTAAATGTTAAAATTGGATGAAATTTTTAATACATCAAGTATAGGCTATTCACCCCCCCTCTAGCCTATACACTGAGCAACCCTTGGACCTAACACATCAGCTACAAACCTTCCCTTTACGTATCTGTTACCTTCTCGCTCGCAATCATAAAAATCACAAAATCCATCTTCCCATACAAGAATCCTGCAACCAAATTCCACTGTAACTTTAAAAAAATTAAAAAATAATAATAAAAAGAAAAGAAAAAGAACCAAAATAGAACTTGCTAGCCCACTAATTTCTTTTGTTTTATTTAGCTCGATCAAGAATTCATCCGCCATGATCCTACCTACAACAAAGCATTGTGATACTTTTGACGTGCACAAGTCTTCAGGTACAATTTCATAAGTAAAGTTTTTTTGCTTACTTTGGTAGAAGGTAATTTCGAGGCAAGATCCTCCAGAAACATTGCATACACCCAGTACCCTGCACTACTCGCGTGAGCACCATCGCCGACAACAACCAGAAAACACCAGCAGCGACAACACCAACAATCTCCCTCGCCAACCAGGAAACCCTAGCAGAGGTTGGTGATTTGGACGAATGTATTCGTTCATAACCCAGATCTAGATATGGATTTGAGTTATTCATTAAATACACACACATACAAGGAATCAGTTTTCGTTCATAACCCAGATCTAAATCTGGAGACATGGCTGAATCAGCTGCGTATCTTCGTATAGAATGAGAAGAAGTTCTTAAGGAGGCAGTGATAGTAACGGTCTTTGATAGCTTTGTTGACGATGTGCCACTCCATTCTTCCACCACGATTAACGACGGCGGCTGGCGAAGTTCTTCTCTAGTCACTTCCATTTCCATGGCGGACAATCTGTTTATTGAGAATGGAGTGAAGTTAGGCGGTAAGTGTATTGAGTTGGGCTTTGATGGGGAACCCGAGACTTTGGTCATTGAGGATGCTGTGAGAATCTTACTGCTGGATTTGGGAGAAGACATCAATCGTGATTTCTCTCTCTCCTCTTCTACTTATGATCAGTGTTCTAAAAATTGCTAGGCGCCAGAGTAGGGCCTAACGCCTAGGGGCCTAGTTGGGGCCTAGACGAGGCCTAAAAATTAAGGCATAATTACACCATAGATCCATACCAAACTAGTTGCAACAATAATAAATAACTAAATATGACCAAATAAACTAAAAGTAATGATCACATTACAAGATTAAAAGTTAAAAATTAAAATCAAATTCAATATCTTTTCAAAATAAAGGGGAAAGGGGAAATACTTTAATAATTTGAGGGGGAGGAGAAATACTTTAATAAGTTGAGGAGGGAACACTTAATAACTTGAATAATTTGGTTTCATTTTGAAAATTAAAAACCCTAAAGGCTAAAACTTAAAACGTAAAATTGAAAACCCTCTCTCTCTCTCTATCATAGATTCACGGACAACGGCAGAAGGACTCTCTCTCTCACAATCACAGACAATGGCAGCCGGCAGCCAGATCTCGAGGCTTCTCTCTCTCAAACGAAGCAAATCTCTCACTCACTCTCACTCTCTCTTTCTCTCTCACTCTCACTCTCGCTCTCTCTTTATCTCTCACTCTCGTGCTCTCTTACCGACACACAGTTCACCGGCGGCGCTTCATTTCCCACCCTCCCACGCCTCAGGTAAGCTTGTAGTCTCTATCTCGCTCTTCAATCTCTCTCCATAATCACTTAAAAACCTAAAATCATGAAATTAGGGCTAGGCGTTAGGCGGTGCCGACGGCGACTAGTTGACGCCTAGGCCGAGGCGGCGGTGATTTCTCACCATAGTAATTTTTTGTCCAATTTGACCCTAGTCGCGGCGTTTGGGGAACGCCTAGGCCGAGTTTTCGAACACTGCCTATGATTCTTTTTTCTTATTTTTTGATTTGTTGCTTTCATTCTTTTCATTTATATGTGTGTTGTAATTTTGTTGGTATGGAAGGAATCGACTAATCTTATGATTTTTCTTGATTTGGTGTTCGATTTTGCTCTTTTTTTGCTCTGCAATTCATCTATGGATGTTGAATTTGGGATTTCTAGGGTTAATGGAACAGAAGGTGGATCCAAATTCATTTTACTGAATTAAAGAGGACAAGGGTAGTTTGGGCATTTTTTTAAAAAATCAGACAAAAATTATAATGGTAACAGTCCGAAGGGGGAATCTCATAAAGAAATGAAAATCGAGTGACTAGAATGAATTGTTTTGATGAGGGGGGACCAAACACATAGATTTCATAAAGCGGAGGCACCAAATAATTATATAATTCTAATATTAATTAAGTAATGTTGCTTATATACGGTTAAATAATCACAGGATTATTCCCCTATAGATGAAACACTTCTATATATGAGAGTCTTGAGTTTTGGATTCTTGCTACAGGTTTTGCAAATAACATGCATTTCGTAATTATGCAGCATAGAACTAGAAATAAGCGCAAAATTGTGTGTTTTGGTTGCGAAAGAAGTGGAACTCCCAGAGTAGGTAGAGATGCTACTGAGAATGAAAGAAAAAAATGTGGTTTAAAGAAAATAGGTTGTCCATTTTAGGTTACTGCAGTTCAACAACTTGGTAGTAATCTTTGGAAAGTGCATGTTGGCGAGAATCGTCGACACAACCACCCAATTACTCCGTATGGACAGTGGCACAGATCGAGATCGTCACTGAAGGAAGATTATAAAGTAGTTAAACAATTTACCCACGAAAATATAAAGTCGAAGCAAATCCTCAATCATCTGCATGCATGATATAGATCCCGAGAATGTTAGCTCGCTACGCCAAGTTCAAAATTTGGTACAAAAAGTCCGAAGGGATAGCATGGGGAAAACAACACCCATACAACATTTCTTCAAAATGATGTATGAGCGTAGCTACCACCATTGGAAAGAATTTCAAGATGATGAGGTTACTCTCAAACACGTCCTGTTAATGCACCCAAAATCAATTGATTTGTTACAAAAGTTTCCGTACATTATCATTTTGGATGCAACGTACAAAATAAATAAGTACAATTTGCCGTTGTTGGAGATTATTGGGGTGGTACCTACGGGTCAAATTTTTCACGCCGCGTTCGGCTTCATGCATGATGAGACCACTAATTCTTTCATGTGGGTTTTGGAAATGCTGCAAAAGTTATTTGTAGCATTGGAGATTTGTCCATTTATTTTTATCACTGATAAGGAGTTGGCTTTAATGAAAGCAATTCAGTATTTCTTTCCCGATGCCCAACATATGCTATGTAAAAGACATATATCGAAGAATGTGGAGAAACATATGGTTCAACACATGAACACTAAAGAATTTTCTCATACATTTATGTCTAGGTGGCACAAAATTGTTGTTGCAAGAACAGAGGAGAAATTCGAAGAACAAGTGGTTGCGCTGGAAACAGTATGGGGCAACAAGTATGGGTTAGTGAAATATGTGAAGAGAGAGTGGTTGGTTCCATACAAGAAGAAAT
This sequence comes from Platycodon grandiflorus, assembly GCA_016624345.1. Classification (NCBI taxonomy): domain Eukaryota; kingdom Viridiplantae; phylum Streptophyta; class Magnoliopsida; order Asterales; family Campanulaceae; genus Platycodon; species Platycodon grandiflorus. Next base: position 27,256,099 of record CM028363.1, read on the forward strand.
TTTGTACTGCGTGGACCAAATATTTATTTCATTTTGGGAATACTACGACGAACATGTATTTATTTTTATATTAATTGAAATGAATTTTTGTTTATTAAAATTTATAATATATTATTTTTATTTTTTGGTTTATCATCCCGTATTAATTAATGTGTCTAATAATTGTGTCATCCAGGGTTGAGAGTGCTCATTCGTAGATGAAGATATGGTTAGGCTCAGCGACTAAGGGTTTCGACACGATATTCCTGAAGCTCCACAGCAATATTGAGTTGCAGCTGAACGATATAAAGGTTCAATTCGAGAAATCGCGTACAGCTGTCCATCTGCTCACTGAAAAAAGCTGGGTGTTTCGACAACTTGTTTGCATTGTATCCACAAGGCTTTTGACTTGATGGACATGGAGTGGAGTAAGCTAAAGAAACTAAAGAAGGCTAATAAACTCAAAGAGTATGACACCGAGCACTACATTCTGCGATCGTCCCACGACCTACCATGTCTTCATAAAATGAATACAAATAAATGCAACTGAATCCCGTTTTATCCTCAAGACATCAGTCCTTACTAGAGGACTTTAGATATGGAGTCGACTAAGGAATTATCCACAACAAGACGCAGTGGTGATGATTTGATCAAAGATATGTGGTTTAAGATCGGTCCACAATCAGACATTGACAAGGTCGTGCTTTCTACCAAGCTAGGGAATGTGATTCGTAGACACGCGTCTAAGTTGGGGGAGAATGATACGGATACACCACACAAAGGGCGCCCTTAGAACAGGAAGTCGACGAAGAAAGACTTATCCGATTGGGAACATGTGGATAAGAAATACTCAGGTAGTCAGCGACCAGATCCAATGTCAACGTCGATTCCACAACCCAGTCAGAGACCAGATCCTGTGCCAACGTCGATTCTACAACCCAATACAAGTAAAGGTAAAGGTCATCGATCTATGAGTGATGATGTGACAACATTCAACACTGAATTTTTATACCCAAATGATGTTCCAAATTGGTTTCTGAAGTATATAATCGGATATACTAACGTAAAGGGAGATGACCACTGTGGTTTTAGATGTATTGCTCTTTGTGTGTCCGACGAGGATTTGTGGGACTTGGTGAGATGCGAGCTGCTTGATGAGATGTATCAGAATTTGACATGTATACGTCATGTGATTTCAATTAGGGGTAAAATAGTCAGTTCATAATAAAAAGTACAGAGACCAATTACAAATTTCGTTGTCAAATTAATGCCAATTGTAAATCTTGATTATTCACACCTTGAAACGTCATTTTGGGTAGAAAACGATCATTAAAGATCTCTCAATCATCGGCTCAAGCGATGGTTAGGTTAGGGTTTGAATTTTGAATGCATGACTCAACTGGAAGTGCAAAATGTCGTGGCTGCGGAGATAAAGAGGCGAAATATAGGATATTGCAGAATATTTATACTGTAAGTATTTTGAATTCATTATGTTAATTTGTACTTGAAATGAATACTATTTGTTGTGTAAATCGAGTTTGATTTGCTTTTTTCCAGTTAAAAAAAGTGATAAATTTGTGTTTCTTTCCTTTGTTTTCTTCTGTGAGTTTTGTTTCCTTCCTTTGCTACTTTGTTTTTTACATTAGTCAATTTCTTGCTTTTTTGTTAAAGTTTACTTTTTTTGGTTTGACTTTGACTTTAAATGTTGATTTATCTTTCTCTGTGTTGTACATTGGAATTGGAAGCTTCCAATTCTAATTAAAATATGTCCCGGTCTTATTTATTCATTTTGTGTGTGAAAAAGACAAGACATATGGCCCATATGTATTTATCTATGTCTAATTTTTGTGTTTTTGTTTTCTTTTTTCTATTTATTCCTCCAGACCCTAATTCAAATTAGTTCAGTATTGAGTTACACCATGGGGGAGAGTTTGTTTATATTCTAGTTAGGGTTTATGAAAATGGCTTAGTTGATTATTTTGACTTTTGTCATGGTAATGATGTCTATACAAGAGATAAACAAAATGATTAAAGATTGTTAGGTCCATGGGAGGTGCTCAGTGTATAGGCTAGAGGGGGGGTGAATAGCCTATACTTAGTATATTAAAAATTTCATCATATTTTAACATTTAAGTTGAAGGTAGAGATGAAATAATTAATATCATCTTCCTAGTTCTAACAGCTTTGCCGATGTTGGTTATGACGGACAACTGGGATCGGCAGATTTGAAGAACATGCAGAGGGAAGATGTTGTTATACTTGGCTGATAAATAAGAGTTTGAGCAGCGGAAGAATAAACAGCTTAAGTATAACAAATAAGATTGAAGTAACTGTAAAAGCTTGATTATAAATAAAGCGTAGCAGTTAACTAAAATCTATATTAGATGCATCAATTGCTTTCCACAACCAGATTGCACAAGATAAAAGAAATCATACAAGAAAGAGAAATAGAGGCTGAATGTATCAAAATATATTATATTGAAATTCAGCAGAGGTTTGATCAAAGATAAACATGCTTAGTACATCAACCTAGACTCTCAATCCTAGCAATCTCCCCGGGGGTAGAAGGAAAGTCAGATGGGATCCCCGGAAGACTCATATTAGAACTCTAACCTTAGCAGTTCCTAACACCCTTGGAGGTAGGGCAAGAGAAGTGCTAGTGTTAGAGTGGTGTGAGAAGAGAATATTAGGGGTTGTTCAAATAGTAAGTATTTGAACAACTGAGTGCTAAGCACTCGGCCAAAAGTGATGACAATTTATTGCACAATCGGCACAGCTTATAATGTAGCATAAGTCTGCCGATATGAATGCAATTTGGATTATTAGGCTCTGGCTCTTCATCGGACATCTTCAAGCTTGGTCAGGCTTCAACGAACTGTAGTATGCTTGGTCTCTTTGCTGAAGAATGGAGGTGCAGCCACTGAAGAGACTGAGTCTTTCGAAGGAAGAAAGAACTCAAATCAAAAACAAAGTTTTTGATCAAGCAGAGCTTCTCAGCCTTTGGAATTCTGTTTATCTCTCTCACACAAAGTGTTTATTGTTACACTTGTGTTTCTCACTTCGTTGGTGTGGTTTCATATTTTAACAAATAAAGAATACCACAACCTCTCTTAAGCATAAGCATACACTTCTTGCTATTTAAGATGAGAATGAGAGTCTTCTTATATAGGCTGGAGAGAAGAAGAGGTGTTCGTTGGTGCATTGAATAGGTTTTTGCCCGTTGGTGATCTGAATCTCATAATGCATCAGAGTACATTTTTGGATATGTTGGGCAAAGACCTTCAGTTAGGCTTTTGTCTTGAAGCTGGTCCATGAAACAGGCTGGACTGATTGGGACGTGTCATGCTTTGCCTGGGATGCTGCTGACTGATTAGGACGTATCATTGCTTTGACTGGAGTGCAGCATACTGTGCTTGGCCTTTTGTGGAGGTGAAGCTTTGAAGACTGCAACCAATGCACAAAAGAGGAAATATCTACTGAGTAAACATGAAGGCGCAGACATCGATGCGTATCCTGGGCTTGTCAGAAAGATCTTGTAACGGATCTATTTTGACTTGTAGCGTGTTGAGTGACGACCGATGTTCCTTGTGATCACTCAGCTTCTCTGCAGTTGTTCTGATGAAAGACTTGGCCGATACTGGGATCTGCCTATGTAGAACTGCTGGTGTAGAGATAGCGGATGATCATGATGTTCCTCTTGAATAATCAGCTTCTCTGCAGTTATTCTGATGAAGGGCTTTGGCGGATACTGGGATCTGCCGATATAGAACTGCTGATGTAGAGATAGCTAATAGGCAATCATAGCTAAAGGAAATGTCTGCTGGTGAGACATTTGCCGATGGTCACGTCTGCTGGCGATTGAAGAGCTAATCCATATGAAAGTTGTCATCATTCTGGTAGGACAAAGACTCGGATATGTACAAAGACTTCCTAGTCTAATGACCTATGCATTGTTTCAACAAGCTGCCACACTAACCGTACGCACCCTTTAGCCACTTGTGAAACATGCGTTGTAATGGGAACAAGCAAATCACTGTGTTGGAATATGCATACATATATATCGGTGATTTACGGCATATTCCTAACAATCTCCTCCTATTTGCTTGGGGCCATTACTACAATTGACTTATACATACAACTCTTAAAGCGCTTGTTCAATCCTTAGTAATAACATGCCACTAATGAATATTCATTTTATATCAAGGCATGCCCTAGGTTGAACTTAGAAGCGATAGCGTATGTATAGTCACCTATTGCTAAGTATTTACAGACTCAATAAATGAAAGAGCAAATACACAGCAATAACCGAAACAATTTTAGGCAATTATGAGATATAATTGATAATACTGCCTTGAGAATATTTTTCCTGTATCTTATGATTTTAAAGGTTGATGATAGGTAGAGTAGTATAATGGTCAGCGTACTATAATAGTCATATAGTATACTACTTCGCTGTATGTGTAATTTTACAATCTCTTCCTTTACAGGGACTACTTCTAAATCTTCCTCTGTGTAATTTCACAATCTCTCCTCCTTACTAATTGGCTTTTAAGCCTTTTACAATTGCTCCTCCTTTCTGTTTTTCTCCAAATTTTTGTATAAATAATCTCTCCTTCTTTCTGTTTTTCTGTATGTATAATGTCAATCTTACTAAATCTCTCCTCCTTAATGGTCACAAGCTAGATTGATTGATTGTTACAAAGTAAAATAGTGAACAATATTGAGGATGTCAGTATGTGGACATTCTTTTGGTGGGTAAGAGAATGACTGTATGTGGACAGTATTGAGTAAATACTACCATATCGAGGATATGACTTATGTTAACTCATAAGATATGAATTATTGTTGGGACGTATAGTGATCATCTGATTTTAATTCTGCCGAGAATATGGACAATTTTGAGTAAGTACTTCTATTTTTCATATCGGCAGTTTTCAAAAAAAAAACGTAGGCAGACCAATTAAGCTTATGAGGATCAAAAATCTTTTGATGTATCGAGTCATTTATCAATTTAAATTTCTTTCTCAATGTGCGAATAAGTTATGAGGCACAATCTTCATGTACAAGTAATACATGTCAAATGGAGAGAATAAGAGATCAAGTTTGAGGAATTTTGTTCCATTGCTTGTAAAGAAGTTTTACAAGAATGTAATAGGGCAAGTTTTATCTTTTTGAAAGAAGAGGCAAATAAAAATAATCTGTTAAGTAGTAAGAATATTCAATATAGACTCCTCCTTAAAGGTATATCTAATTAAAGCAGGAGAGTATAATCTTGTGTAAATTTTCTTCCTAAGATGTTACAAGTGAAATGAGCTTTGGATGTATTTTAAAGGAATTACAGGATAATAAGTGTAAGGGGATGAGGTTAAAGAAGACTTAATCGGTCAATTCATAAGTCATGAACAGACGAAGAATTTTTATTATAGAATGATGTTGTTGAGAGGTATGTAGACATTTACTGGATGTATGAGATATACATCTAGAGATGACATACTCTACATTTAACACTCTTTAAATAATAGATCAAGTGTTAAAGTTTGGATACTGTATCCTTGAGATTATATGCATATTTGAGTTTGAAATAAAACTGAATTGCTGGCATAAAGGAGTATGTACCAGGACAAATATGCGATATCCATATTACAAAATAAAGTAGCAAATGTAACTAAACAAAAGCATATTACAAATATAACATGGATGTGACAGAAGAGAGTTTGTTTGACAAGACAGAAACCCAGTTAGAAATTCTAATGAAGTAAGGTAGATGATGAAGATCTACAGTCTTAATCGTTGGAATCGTGAGTTGCTGGGTTTGTAGCAGGATGAGCATTTGTTGGCTGATGCTCCTCCTGAGTCGAAGATTGCTCGAGGTGAGCATTTGAGGCAGTGAGGGCAGGGGAAGAAGTTGTTGCACCTGTTGAGACAGAGTTTGATGAAGGAATCCATGGAAAGAAATTGGACACGCTGTTCCTTGGGTCTTGCAGGCACATTCTTACTCGTCGACTGATTGAGCGAGGTCGACGGATCACTGGTTGTGGCATAGCTTGAGGAGTGGCTAGGAAGATCCTAATTCGTTGTTGCATTTCATTATAAGAGATGGGTCGATGTACAGAATGAAGTAGTTTTGGTGAACACATGATGAAGGTTGGATCAGGAAGATGAAGAAGAGATGATGATTAATATTTGGAAGGCTTTGAATGTAAGTTATCAATTTATACATCCTTCCGAAGTTTTGAGAAGATGAAGGGGTTTCTTGATTAGAGGAATGTGATTGGACGTTTTGGAGGCTTAATGAAGTAAATGCATTTAATGACATGGTAATGATGTTCTGATTTAGGATTATGTCATCATGCTGAGTGTTTAGGACAATGATCTAGGCTGTCTAGGGATAATATATATATTATTTTATTTCAAACGAAAAGTTTGAGTCCATATTTAGTCGAATATATTAGCCTAGAATAGGACAGTATTGGTTGTTAAAGACGAGTTGAGGATTGAATATCTTTTCCTCAACCATAGACCACTGTTGTACAGGACACACATATAAAGATTAACTTTGAAGAATAGTGAGTCTCAAGATGTTGGTTAAATTCTGTTCCCAATTTTATATAGATATATGAATGAAGAATTTGATGGGATTTCAAGGATGTGGACATTATCAGCAGTGTGTGTTTGATATCTGCTAAAGTAAGAACTGCTGATACCAATTGTTGGGAGTTCAATATCCTTATTAAAGAAATTTTAGCAGATGATACAATTTATAAGGGGCAAAGATCTATTAAGATTAATAAGACTTTGTAAGAACACAAAATAGATCAGGCAAGTGAGACATTGAATGTGTACCTGAAGTGATGTCCAAGCTTCTTTCTTTGCGACAGATCTTATCATTCCTTAGCATGGGAAGAGAACTGCTAAAGAGCATATTGACTAGACCTGTTTTGAAGAGAGTGAGGCATAGCCTATATACAGCAGGGGTTATATCAGCCATTCACTCCTGAGGAAGGACTTAGTTTTTGGAAACATCAGTCTTCCTATGAATCCTTGAATTTCTAGCTATTTTGAAGATAGGTCGAGTTACTAGAAATTTTAACATCATCCTTTTTGACAAAGAAGCATATGATAAAGTGTAACAGAGTGTTTTGAATTCAGTCTGTTTACTAATTAGTTGTTGGTCATTATAACGGAAACAACTAACCATGCCTTTATTATTACAATCTCATAGGTTACACAAGATTTAGTAGTTGTCATAACTAAGAACACAAATTGCTCTTGAGCTGATTTGAAAGAAGATGTAAGCTTTTGATATTTGGAAGTTTAAACAGCTGGGATTTTTAAAATTAAAGAATGAAAGTATTTTCATATACTTTGATGAGATAAATCCTTTAAAAATTCAAATGCTTACCTCGGATTTTAAGTTGATACAGCAGACAACTTGGTTCAAAGTAGATTTACTAGTAATCTTGAATGTTGAGCAGGAGGGTTAGAGATTAAGTAATAGCAGATTCCTTAAGAGTGATAAGTTGACATGAAGGTCATTCTTTATGAAACTGCAATCTGCCTGTGTTGAATAACCATAGTTGTTCGGCAGATCTTGAATTTAATCATTGTGATATGATTTAATTCAGAAAGGCAATTATCAGAGAGTCTAAAGATAAGAGTTAAACTGTAGTAATAAACCATAACTCGATATAGTAGCCATTCAAGAATGGTTTGCTGATGGGGTATCAACAGAGTTTGTGTTAGGGTAGTGTGATCATTTTGTTAAGGTCAATTCTTCAATCATCAGAAGAGTATAGAGATTATAAAGAATAACAAGTAAATTTGATCAACACACTTAAAACACATCAATTCATGCTATCAAAGGAATTCAGACAAGTAGATAGGCATGAGGAAAAGTTGCAGAACTTGTATTCAATAATCCAAATAGTTTTGAACAGTACATAGTGAGGATCAGCTGATTACAAGAACAATGCAACTGGAATATTGACTAAACTGCAGATTACAGGATAAAGATGATTCAATTCAGAGTAGAAATATCATGTTACAAAGTTGTGTCCAAGAAGTCCTAATCCTAAGTATTTGATGAGAGGTCATCAGCTAAGGATTTTGGAGGAGATCAAGATGGCAGTGTCCGTTTTTGATTTCCTCCAACTCTCGGGGGAGGCCGAACACATTCACTTCCTCGGGTCATTATGAAAGCACCGAAGAGTGATGGCCACTGAGGATTTACTGCTTTGACCATGAATCCCCTTTGATTAGCTCAGGGATGGATGGCGGCGGTTAGCAGTTCGTCATCCTCATCAATTCCATATTAGCAACTTAATTCAGCAGAACTGAATTATCTGCATCAGCCATCTTTGAGGTGATGGCCGGCATACTTACACATAACCAGAAGACTTGTTGCACATGGCAATCTATCAAATGCTTTCCAAACATTTGATAATTCTTTTCTGGGATCTTCTCTGTGAAGTTCACGTATGCAAGCAGAATTCTGATGGTGGAATAGGTATATGCTAATTGATTTTCACAGTGATTCATCTGAAAATATTTTAGAGTATCAATGAGATTGATAACTAATATTAGAAGAGAATATGAAGTCACTTTTGCTAGCATTAATTAATGACCTTCCATCTTATCTTTTTAAAATAATTGACTAAAAATGTTCTTAAGTGTTCTGATAACCATGGTTTGCAGCATATAAATCATGCTTGTTAGCAAACTTTTATGATTATCGGACAAGACAAAAGAAAATTCCTTTATCAATTTTTTTCACGACAAGATTGAAGAAACGTAATTAATGATTTCTGGTACAAATGAGTTGATACAATTTCTCTCATGCTTGGTGACTGTGTATTAGAAAGATTTTGAAAATAGTTTTCACAGTTTATGAATGATTTTGGAAATACATCATTGAGAGAATTTTAGATCAGCTCATGTGAAGTAACAGAAATAAAATCAGAACAACTTTGAATGAATATGAAGAAATCATACCCCGTTGTTGAGGAATTGACTTGATCGATTCTTAGGACTTGAACTTAGTAACATTTTGAGAAATTTTGAATCATCGATTTGTATCTAGTGTAATCGGTAGGTAGTTTGTGAGTTTATTCATAGTAGAGATTGGATGAACAAGGAGCTCTACTTAAACTCAGGGAGGTTAGACTGAAAGGCACTCAATAATGGAGCTTTACTGTTGAGTTGTCCTTCTGATCACGCCTTGGCAGGGATAGGCTGTGAAGTCTAGATATTCTCAAGATTCTTGGAAAGGATTTGATAATGAAAGTTTTGTCGTTTTCTGAGATTTTGAAAATAGTCTTAACTTTAATCGAAGCAGTCAGACTTCGAAAAGTGTGCCTCCACCTTTAATAGACTTGAGAAAGTAGGTCATTAAAGGGTTTTTACTCCTATAAGTCAGCACATGAAACTGAGCTTATGAAGTGTAGGTTGGCAGATATAGAAATTCAGCCAACTGCAGGGTTTTAAAAACATTTTAGATCAGCCGATATGAAAAGTGCTGATGAGTTTTGAAAACCGTTTGCATAAGGCAAGTCATACAAGCAAACAGATACATCAATATAGGCGCAGTATGACAGGTTATTATGCAGTATGTCTGATAATTTGTATAAGCATATTAATTCAGCAGACATGAGCACAGGTCATTTGTGAGCCAGTAACTGACCTGTTTTGTGTATGCGTGAGAGGTGGTCTTCATCAATATCTTGGACTTATCAGTAGATTTCTCGAATAGTAGTTCTGAAGTCCAGCAGATAAGGGTTTGACCTTGAGTGAGTGAAGGACATAAGTGAACTTTCATGAGCGATCAGCAGTCCTTCATGAATCAGCAGCTATGATAATGTCTGCAGATGGAGAGTAGTGTTGCATGTTTGACCCTTTTGTCATATGAGTTCCTGACTTAAGTACTCATAGAGAAATTGTTAGCAACATTTATGAGCTAAAAATAGCTCCAGAATTCCAATAAATGAGACTTAATAAGCATGACAAATGAATAACCATTCAAAATACAGCTTATATATATGTAACCCAAAAAGTCAAAAGATTAGAAACTGGGGTTACTTTCTCATTAAACTCTTTGAATGTGTCTGCTCATGGTTGTTGAAGCACCGGTTCTAATGTTGAGCATGGGTTCTTTGAGTGTATCCTTACTTGCCTGAAGCTTTTCCGTTGAAGAAGAACAGTTTCATCATTGATGTCCTTAGGCCAAGAGCTTATAATCTCAGTGATTTTGGAGATGACATAACTTTGATTTCCTTTGAATTTCCTTTGAAACTCTTCTTATTTCATTTGCTCTAAACTTTTATAAAAAGTTTTCTTGAAAAGGTGTTAGATTGATACAATCGTTAGCCTTATATCAAGAAGGCAAATCTTTAGAAGTGGATCTAAGTAATTCATCCATCATATATGAAGTTAACATATTTGCTATAGGATATATCATGATTTTGACAAAGAACAGATTTTTGAAACATACATAATCCTTAGCAAGTCAGTCTCTACTATAGTACTTCTCTTCATGATATCAATGTAGTTCTGATATATGATAGATTTTCGTATAGTGATCACATAATCATCACAATATTCTTTCTCACATGTTTTTGAAAACAAAATTTATTTTGATTTGAAAAAGGCGTTTTCAAATGGCTTCTAGGTTTCTCAGTCAAAAAGATTTTTGTAAATAAGAGATTTTGAAAAAGACTCTTTTTGACTATGCATCTAATCTGAGCAACAGGATCTATACTCTCAAGTTGTTAAGCCTGGAACAATCATTCTCAGAGAACCCGCTCTGATACCAATTGTTAGGTCCATGGGAGGTGCTCAGTGTATAGGCTAGAGGGGGGGTGAATAGCCTATAGGTATATTAAAATTTTCATCATATTTTAACATTTAAGTTGAAGGTAGAGATGAAATAATTAATATCATCTTCCTAGTTCTAACAGCTTTGCCGATGTTGGTTATGACGGACAACTGGGATCGGCAGATTTGAAGAACATGCATATGGAAGATGTTGTTATACTTGGCTGATAAATAAGAGTTTGAGAAGCGGAAGAATAAATAGCTTAAGTATAACAAATAAGATTGAAGTAATTGTAAAAGCTTAATTATAAATAAAGCGTAGCAGTTAACTAAAATCTATATTAGATGCATCAATTGCTTTCCATAACCAGATTGCACAAGATAAAAGATATCATACAAGAAAGAGAAATAGAGGCTGAATGTATCAAAATATATTATATTGAAATTCAGCAGAGGTTTGATCAAAGACAAACATGCTTAGTACATCAACCTAGACTCTCAATCCTAGCAATCTCCCCGGGGGTAGAAGGAAAGTCAGATGGGATCCCCGGAAGACTCATATTAGAACTCTAACCTTAGCAGTTCCTAACACCCTTGGAAGTAGGGCAAGAGAAGTGCTAGTGTTAGAGTAGTGTGAGAAAAGAATATTAGGGGTTGTTCAAATAGCAAGTATTTGAACAACTGAGTGCTAAGCACTCGGCCAAAAGTGATGACAATTTATTGCACAATTGGCACAACTTATAATGTAGTATAAGTCTGCCGATATGAATGCAATTTGGATTATTAGGCTCTGGCTCTTCATTGGACATCTTCAAGCTTGGTCAGGCTTCAACGAACTGTAGTATGCTTGGTCTCTTTGCTGAAGAATGGAGGTGCAGCCACTGAAGAGACTGAGTCTTTCGAAGGAAAAAAGAACTCAAATCAAAAACAAAGTTTTTGATCGCGCAGCTTCTCGGCCTTTGGAATTCTGTTTATCTCTCTCACACAAAGTGTTTGTTCTTACACTTGTGTTTCTCACTCGTTGGTGTGGTTTCGATTTAACAAATGAAGAATACCACAACCTCTCTTAAGCATAAGCACACTTCTTGCTATTTGAGATGAGAATGAGAGTCTTCTTATATAGGTGGAGAAGAAGAGGTGTTCGTTGTGCATTGAATAGGTTTTTGCCCGTTGGTGATCCGAATCTCATAATGCATCGAGTACATTTTTGGATCTTGGGCAAAGACCTTCGCTAGGCTTTTGTCTTGAAGGTCCGTGAAACAGTTTGGGCCGACGTGTATGCTTTGCTGATGTCCGATTAGACAGACATTGCTTTGACCGAGTGCGGATACTATGCTTGGCCTTTATGGAGGTGAAGCTTTGAAGATGCAACCAATGCACAAAAGAGAAAATATCTACCGAGTAAACATGAAGGCGCACATCGATGCGTATCCTGGGCTTGTCGAAAGATCTTGTAACGGATCTATTTTGACTTGTAGCGTGTTGAGTGACGACCGATGTTCCTTGTGATCACTCTTCTCTGCTTGTTCGATGAAAGACTTGGCCGATACTGGGATCCGCCATGTAGAACTGGGTGTAGAGATAGCGGATGATCATGATGTTCCTCTTGAATAATCGCCCGTAGTTATTCGATGAAGGGCTTTGGCGGATACCGGATCCGCCGAGAACTCGATGTAGAGATAGCTAATAGGCAATCATAGCTAAAGGAAATGTCTGGGTGAGACATTTGCCATGGTCACGTCTCGGCGATTGAAGAGCTAATCCATATGAAAGTTGTCATCATTCTGGTAGGACAAAGACTCGGATATGTACAAAGACTTTCCTAGTCTAATGACCTATGCATTGTTTCAACAAGCTGCCACACTAACCGGTACGCAGCCCTTTTAGCCACTTGTGAAACATGCGTTGTAATGGGAACAAGCAAATCACTGTGTTGGAATATGCATACATATATATCAGCTGATTTACAGGCATATTACTAACAAGTTGGTTACGATGAAATAATGTTTTATCATTTTTAGATGCCAACAATGGACCTTGACTATGGGTTGAGAGTATTAGGAAGTGATGAAGACATGTTGACTGTTTGTATAGTAGGAAAGAAGCACAAGCTAATTGAAGTTTACTTGGAACATGGTTTTACATCTTGTGATCACCACTTTGAAATGGAACCAAAAATGAAAAGCTCAGTGGTTATTGAGGAATTGAATGAAAACGAGGCTGATAAAGTAGGAAGGAACTGGATAGTGTTGGCACATAATAGACAAATATTGAATGACTTACTACTCACATACAATGTTGAAGAAATTCCTCATATTGCAACTGAATTTGAAGCTGAATTTCTTAATGGCAATAACAATAATGAGAATGAAGATGAGGCTGTGAATGATAAAGAGAATGTAGAGAATAGGGAGAATGGAAATGGAGAGAATGGACAGAATGCAGAGAATGTAGATGATGATCACAATGACAATTACTATGACAATGGAGAGGATGCTAATGATTTTGGGAATCGCAATGACAATGACAATGAAAATGAATTTCAGGATGACCAAGTCCATGAAAATGAACATAAAGATGGTGATTTTGACTCTGATCAAGATTATGATCAGTTTGGTGACCCTGATTATGATTAGTTTGGTGATGACATGGGTGATACAGAGTTTAAAGCCAACATTGATAGGGAGGTTGAGTGGCGTGGTGTAAAAAATAAGCAAAGTAGTAATAAGGGTAAGAACGGGATATTCACTTGTGAAGAAATAGGTGTAGTGGACTCATATTATGCATCTGATGATGACTTGTGGAGCCTACCCAGTTCTGATGATGATGAGGCCATACCAAGGAAGAAGCGTTTAGACTTTAACTCATATGAGAGATTCAGAGTACAAGCTTAATATGAGATTTTCAAATGTTGAGGAGGTCAAACAAGCTTTAAAAGAGTATTCAATTAAAAATAGGAAGGATATTAAGTTGGTGAAAAATGATAAAACAAGGGTCAGAGCCAAGCGTAAAGGCACCAAAGACTGTCCTTGGGTAATACTTATGATCTCCAATGCAGGACCAAAGTACTTGGGAAGTGAAAACATTTGTAGATGTGCAAACATGTAGTCCCAGCTATACAAATAATAACCTCACATCTGAGTGGATTGCTAGGAGGTACATTGAAAGGTTTAGGTCAACTCCTAATTGGAGTTTAGATGGTATAATTGTCACTGTTAAGGAAGAACACCATCTTGATATCAGTAGAAGTCAAGCTTACAGGGCAAAAAGGATAGCAGATAAGTTCAACAATGGGAATCATACAAAACAATATGCTTTGTTGTGGGATTATTGTATGGAGATTAGGAGAGAAAATCCCAACCCCACCACTAAAATTGAAGTTAGGGATGAAGTTGATTTGAATGCACTAGATGATAAAAAGTTTAAGAGGATATACTTTTGTTTGGGGCCTTTAAAGGCAGGCTTTGTAGCTGGATGTAGAAGAATATTGGAGTTAGATGGATGCTTTCTGAAACAGCAATTGCTTTGGATGCCAACAACGCCATGTAGTACCCCCTTGCATATGCTATAGTAGAGGCTGAAAACAGAGAGAACTCGCAGTGGTTCCTTGAGTTATTGATAGAGGATATTGGGATTAATAGAGATGAACAATGGGTGCTAATCTCTGATCAACAAAAGGTATGATATTCTTTAATATTTTTTAAATTGTCTCAATATCATTTACATTTACAGCAATTTAACTACCACTCATTAATTGTAGGGACTTGATCTGGCTATGAATGAATTATTGCCTAATGTGGAACATATATATTGTCTACTACACATGTACAACAATTATAAGAAGTTGTTCAAGGGTAAAGGGATGAAAGATCAGTTGTATAAAGCAGCATTTTCAAGCAACATGCATCAGTTTAATGATGCAATGGAGCAGTTCAAGGACTATTCTGCAGAAGCATTTGAGTGGGTTAGTCAGAAGAATCCTATTCACTGGTCTAGATCACACTTTACAGAAGCTGCAAAGAGTGATAGTTTGATGAACAACATCAGTGAGAGCTTCAACTCACACATTGTCAGTAGTAGAGACAAACCTATCATCTTAATGTTAGAGATGATTAGGAACTATCTGATGACAAGAATCAGAAAGAAAATGGATGAGGTCAAGAAGTGTAAAAATGATGTTTTGGATAGGATTCAGAAGCAAATGAACAAGGGAAAATAGGATGTAATGGATTTTATTTGTACTTGGAATAGAGGAACTAAATACCAAGTCAGAGGTCCATGGGGTAAGCAATGTGTAGTGGATTTCAGTGACAAAACAAGTAGTTGTAGGAAGTGGTAGCTAAGTGGATTTACATGTAAGCATGGTATAACTGTTATATGGTATAATGGTAAGAATGGAGAAAATGGGGTACCTTAGCTGTGGGTTCATGATTATTACAAAGTAGAATGTCAGTGAAGGATTTATGAGTACACTATCAATCCCATAAATGGACTAGATATGTGGGATCATGTTGAGAATGTCTTTAAGATTGTTGCTTTTAGAAATCATAAGCAACCTGGGAGGCCAAAGAAGGTTAGAAAGACGGTTGAAGATGAAGGAAAAAGACAAAATGAAGATGCTAAGGTGATTCCTACAAAGGAAAAGAGAAAGGGGAAATTCATAACTTGCAGTAGATGTGGTGGAATCAATCACAATTCAAGGCATTGCAAGGGGGTATAATGTCAACCACTGAACAAGAGGAAGAAAGACCAAGTTGTAAGTAATCAACAAGTTAAATTACATTTCTTTAATTGGCTTTTAATTGTAAGACATTTAATCTTTGTATTTTGCAGGGTTCAAGTAACAATGGGGAAGGTAGTGGAGGTGCATGCAGAGTTAATGGAAGGGCAGAGGTAGAGGAAAAGGCAGAACATCAACAGAAGTAAGTTCTTATGGTATTCAAATCTTGGTACTTGCAAATTGGTGTTGATGTGATTGATTTTGATGTTGGTTATATTTTGGTTAATTTATGTTGGTTTGGTTGTAGGATTCAAACAATTTAAATGTTGGAACCAAGCAATCTACAGAAATCCCATTGAATGCTTCTTAACCAACTCCAAGTAGACTACAACCACAAAGCCATGAAGAAGGTACTGGTACTCTAAACATGTCACAACCACAATAAACTTTGAAGAAGAGGAAGCTCTGCAGGAAATGAATGTTGATTTTGGGGATGAAAGTGAACAATTAAATCCTTTTTTTTTTGTGAATGTTGATATATGGGCTTAATGTAATTATACCACTGTGGTAATTTACTTTTGGTACTCTACAAATTACATAAGAATGACTTTGTTCATGTAGTTGATTGTTTTGGTATTTTGCAAATGAATGTAATTGCTTGTTTTGGTACTCTGCAATTTAACTCAGCAGGAAGTCAATGTAATTGCTTGTTTTGGTACTCTGCAATTTAACTCAGCTGGAAGTCAATGTAATTGCTTGTTATGGTACTTTGTAATTGAGCTCAGCAGGAAGTGAATGTAATTTATTGTTTTGGTACTCTGCAATTTGTTATCCTATGAATTTCATTGACAAACAGTTGTGTAATCAAAATCAAATACAAGAGAATTACTTTATTGGTGAGATTGCTTGGTGATTATGTTATGTGATGTGATCCTTGTAAGCTCAAGTCCATGTTTGAAATATGTGATCGATGGTTCGATAGCTAGAATTCGAGCAAAGATGATCAAGAATGTTGCGTTCGTGATAGCTCGAGAGTTCAAGCGTCAAAGGAATCAAACAAAGGCCGTGAGCTACGTAGAGTACAAGTGGAGGATTCAAGGATTCTACATCAATTTGATTCGAGGATTCATTGGTGATTCGGGCTACTTCAATGGATATTCAAACAATGGAGTCCATGGCAAAGACATGACTTGCTTCATAAGCTTCAAAGACTCAAGGGATTACGTTAGAATCATCCAAGGATATTTGGGAATGTTCGAGGGCCTAAACGACAATTTTTGATAGAAAAAGCCTTAAAAAGTGAGCCCATAAGTTCAAGGATGACTTTGGGATCTTTTTAACGCTAAATGGATGACTTTAGGGGGCCAAAGTGCACTTTTCAAAATTAGGCCTTTAGAAAAACGGGATTGATAGTCTTTTCCTTATTTTGGTTTGTTATTGTTTCCTAATTAGCCTAGGTAACTTACTTAGTTGTTTCCTACATGATTTAGGTAATTAGTTAATTGTTTCCTTTTTATTTTAGGATTCTATTTCCTAGGTTATGTTGGATTGTTAGGCCTATATAAAGGCTTCTCTTTCATTGTAAAATATTAGAACATTGATTATTATTAAATTGAATTGAGTTTTCACAATATTGTGAGCTTTTGAGAGATTTCTTGGATTAGAATTCTCAACCCTTGAACTTATCAAGTTTGTTGAGTCTGCAGCTTGTGGCGTTCGTGATCTTGGTTCCTAATCAATTGCGATTAGTGGGTTAAGGTTGCACCCCAAGGTTCTAGGGATTAAATCTGCCCTAGGGTTGAGGAAGCTCCTATCTTCGTTTCAAATTCGTTGTTCTCTTTAATCCGCGTTTTGGTTGGTTCCGCTTTGCCCGATCTTGGGAATCACATCAATTGGTATCGAGCTACAAAGAGGTAACCAACGTTTTCGTTCTAGCGTTCTTCATAAACTTTGTTTTCATCTTTCCTATATTTTGTTGGATTCATAGTTTTCTTCTTTCCTTCAAAATTTTCCAGCAATCTTGTTTCTTTTAAATTCTTTCCAAACCCTAGTTACAAAAAAAAAACAAAAAAACAAAAAAAATTATTGCTCCAAAGAAAATTCCTTGAATCAAGAAAATTAAAACTTGATCAAGAAGTTGCAAAAGTCAAAAAAAAAAAAAATTGAAGGAGCCGAAATTGTGGGCAAAAAAATTAGGGTTTTGGAAAATTGCTTCAAAATTGTCACTTGCACTAAAGTGGTAGTGCTAGAGATACTTGTCCATCAAATCTTTCCAACATCCATTAAAATTCATTCTTTTCCTGCTTTCATTGTGAAATTGCATCTCACGTTGAAATTTTGCCAAAGAAATCTAAACCCTAAATTGCATTGTTTTCGTTCCAACTCATAAACGTTTTCAAAACTTGCACTCCATATTGATAATTTCGTGGGTAAAAGAATTTTCTCCAAGAAATTGTGAGTGTGTGAGTGAGAGAGTTATACACGAGAGTTTGGCGAGATTTTTGTCGGTGATATTCAATATGTCACGATATATTCCTATTCAAAGGGGTAGTGATGCGCAACAGAATCCTACAGAGCGCATGTTGAGGATGATGGAGGATGTTTCTCAACGTTTGGCTAGGTTTGAAGAGAGAGAGGATGCACGTCTTCAAAGGAATCCACCTCGATTTCACGCAAGGAGGGGAGCGTATGATGATGAGGAGGATGAGTGGTTAGAAAGAAAATATGAGGATGATAGGAGGCGTGATAGGAGAGTAGGTGAGAGGGCATACGACTCACAATACGAAAAGGAAATTTCTAACATTAAAATGAGGATTCCACCTTTCAGGGGTAGGGATGATCCCGAGGAATACCTAGAGTGGGTTAGAAAGGTTGAAGTCCTATTTGAACGTGACCACTACACAAAAGCCCAAAAAGTGAAACTTGCTGCCTCAAAGTTCTCCGAGTATGCTAGTGATTGGTGGGAGCAACTAATGATTAGGCGGAGAATGATAGGAGAGGGTCGCGTTAGCACGTGGGAAGAAATGAAAAGGGTCATGCGAAAAAGGTTTGTCCCTAACTACTACCACCGTGAACTATTGAGAGAACTTCAAAATTTGTTTCAAGGTAGTATGTCGGTGGAGGAGTATTATGAGGCAATGAAGATGGCTCTTGTTCGGCTAATATCAATGACGATGATGAGGTCACCATGGATAGATTCATCAGTGGGTTGAATAGGGAGATTGCCCAAGTGGTGGAATTGAGGAGTATGATGAGATAGAGGAAATTGTTCATGCCGTCAAGGTGGAACGACAACTTAAAAGGAGAGCCACTTTTACCCGAGGAATTTATTCTTCTTCTTCTTATTCCTCTTCTCAAATCCCTAGTAGGTCCCATGTGGGGGAAAACAAAAATACTAATGTTGTGCCTACCACATCTTATGGGAGATCTCAAAGAGTGAGGATGTTGACAAAAGAAAAGTTGAGAGTTCGGCTCGAGAGATAAATGAAGTTTGTGAGATAGCCGAGAAAAGGAGAGTATAAATGAAACTAAAATGAGAGGTCGGCTAAAGTAAAAAGTGTGAATCAAGAAATAGCCGAGCAAAAGGAGAGGATAGCTAGAGATGGGAAGCAAGTGAATAGTGAGAATGAGGTGAAAAATAAAGAATGTGTTGAAAAAGAATTGAGAGAGAACCCAAGTGAAGAGGCCAAGAAAAGTGAGTTTAGTGAGGCCGAGAGGAAAAATGAAACAAGTGGGTTGATGGAAGAGAGTGAAAATAAGAGTGTTGAGAAAAGAAATAGAAAATGAAAAAACTAAGAGGGTGGAAACACGAGAGATTAAGGAAGAAAAAGAAATAGTTGAAAAGCCAAAGGGCAAAGACATACGCAACCAATCTTATATGCTAAACCTAGTGAGGATGTGAGGGAGTGGGTGAAAAATCATGGTGAGGAATTTCTCATTCCTACGGAGAAATCTTTTATACTAACATGTCACCACAATTTTCTCTTCCATGTGTTGCTTCTTCTCTGAGCTTTCATTGATGTGTTTCCGAATTAAGCAAGAGGGTTATGAGGTTCAAGTGGGGATTAAGGTCCGGATTTGAGGACAAATCCTTTTGAAGAAGGAGAATGATGTGATCCTTGTAAGCTCAAGTCCATGTTTGAAATATGTGATCGATGGTTCGATAGCTAGAATTCGAGCAAAGATGATCAAGAATGTTGCGTTCGTGATAGCTCGAGAGTTCAAGCGTCAAAGGCATCAAACAAAGGCCGTGAGCTACGTAGAGTACAAGTGGAGGATTCAAGGATTCTACATCAATTTGATTCGAGGATTCATTGGTGATTCGGGCTACTTCAATGGATATTCAAACAATGGAGTCCATGGCAAAGACATGACTTGCTTCGTAAGCTTCAAAGACTCAAGGGATTACGTTAGAATCATCCAAGGATATTTGGGAATGTTCGAGGGCCTAAACGACAATTTTTGAGAGAAAAAGCCTTAAAAAGTGAGCCCATAAGTTCAAGGATGACTTTGGGATCTTTTTAACGCTAAATGGATGACTTTAGGGGGCCAAAGTGCACTTTTCAAAATTAGGCCTTTAGAAAAACGGGATTGATAGTCTTTTCCTTATTTTGGTTTGTTATTGTTTCCTAATTAGCCTAGGTAACTTACTTAGTTGTTTCCTACATGATTTAGGTAATTAGTTAATTGTTTCCTTTTTATTTTAGGATTCTATTTCCTAGGTTATGTTGGATTGTTAGGCCTATATAAAGGCTTCTCTTTCATTGTAAAATATTAGATCTTTGATTATTATTAAATTGAATTGAGTTTTCACAATATTGTGAGCTTTTGAGAGATTTCTTGGATTAGAATTCTCAACCCTTGAACTTATCAAGTTTGTTGAGCTGCAGGCTTGTGGCGTTCCGTGATCTTGGTTCCTAATCAATTGCGATTAGTGGGTTAAGGTTGCACCCCAAGGTTCTAGGGATTAAATCTGCCCTAGGGTTGAGGGAAGCTCCCTATCTTCGTTTCAAATTCGTTGTTCTCTGTTTTAATCCGCGTTTTTGGTTGGTTCCGCTTTGCCCGATCTTGGGAATCACATCAATTGGTATCAGAGCTACAAAGAGGTAACCAACGTTTTCGTTCTAGCGTTCTTCATAAACTTTGTTTTCATCTTTCCTATATTTCGTTGGATTCATAGTTTTCTTCTTTCCTTCAAAATTTTCCAAAAATCTTGTTTCTTTTAAATTCTTTCCAAACCCTAGTTACAAAAAAAAAAAAAAAAAAAAATTATTGCTCCAAAGAAAATTCCTTGAATCAAGAAAATTAAAACTTGATCAAGAAGTTGCAAAAGTCAAAAAAAAAACAATTGAAGGAGCCGAAATTGTGGGCAAAAAAATTAGGGTTTTGGAAAATTGCTTCAAAATTGTCACTTGCACTAAAGTGGTAGTGCTAGAGATACTTGTCCATCAAATCTTTCCAACATCCATTAAAATTCATTCTTTTCCTGCTTTCATTGTGAAATTGCATCTCACGTTGAAATTTTGCCAAAGAAATCTAAACCCTAAATTGCATTGTTTTCGTTCCAACTCATAAACGTTTTCAAAACTTGCACTCCATATTGATAATTTCGTGGGTAAAAGAATTTCTCCAAGAAATTGTGAGTGTGTGAGTGAGAGAGTTATACACGAGAGTTTGGCGAGATTTTTGTCGGTGATATTCAATATGACACGATATATTCTATTCAAAGGGTAGTGATGCGCAAGAATCTACGAGCGCATGTTGAGGATGATGAAGGATGTTTCTCAACGTTTGGCTAGGTTTGAAGAGAGAGAGGATGCACGTCTTCAAAGGAATCCACCTCGATTTCACGCAAGGAGGGAGTATGATGATGAGGAGGATGAGTGGTTAGAAAGAAAATATGAGGATGATAGGAGGCGTGATAGGAGAGTAGGTGAGAGGGCATACGACTCACAATACGAAAAGGAAATTTCTAACATTAAAATGAGGATTCCACCTTTCAGGGGTAGGGATGATCCCGAGGAATACCTAGAGTGGGTTAGAAAGGTTGAAGTCCTATTTGAACGTGACCACTACACAAAAGCCCAAAAGTGAAACTTCTTGCCTCAAAGTTCTCCGAGTATGCTAGTGATTGGTGGGAGCAACTAATGATTAGGCGGAGAATGATAGGAGAGGGTCGCGTTAGCACGTGGGAAGAAATGAAAAGGGTCATGCGAAAAGGTTTGTCCTAACTACTACCACCGTGAACTATTGAGAGAACTTCAAAATTTGTTTCAAGGTAGTATGTCGGTGGAGGAGTATTATGAGGCAATGAAGATGGCTCTTGTTCGGCTAATATCAATGACGATGATGAGGTCACCATGGATAGATTCATCGTGGGTTGAATAGGAGATTGCCCAAGTGGTGGAATTGAGGAGTATGATGAGATAGAGGAAATTGTTCATGCCGCCGTCAAGGTGGAACGACAACTTAAAAGGAGAGCCACTTTTACAGGAATTTATTCTTCTTCTTCTTATTCCTCTTCTCAAATCCCTAGTAGGTCCCATGGGGAAAACAAAAATACTAATGTTGTGCCTACCACATCTTATGGGAGATCTCAAAGAGTGAGGATGTTGACAAAAGAAAAGTTGAGAGTTCGGCTCGAGAGATAAATGAAGTTTGTGAGATAGCCGAGAAAAGGAGAGTATAAATGAAACGAAAATGAGAGGTCGGCTAAAGTAAAAAGTGTGAATCAAGAAATAGCCGAGCAAAAGGAGAGGATAGCTAGAGATGGGAAGCAAGTGAATAGTGAGAATGAGGTGAAAAATAAAGAATGTGTTGAAAAAGAATTGAGAGAGAACCCAAGTGAAGAGGCCAAGAAAAGTGAGTTTAGTGAGGCCGAGAGGAAAAATGAAACAAGTGGGTTGATGGAAGAGAGTGAAAATAAGAGTGTTGAGAAAAGAAATAGAGAAAATGAAAAAACTAAGAGGGTGGAAACACGAGAGATTAAGGAAGAAAAAGAAATAGTTGAAAAGCCAAAGGGCAAAGACATACTGCAACCAATCTTATATGCTAAACCTAGTGAGGATGTGAGGGAGTGGGTGAAAAATCATGGTGAGGAATTTCTCATTCCTACGGAGAAATCTTTTTATACTAACATGTCACCACAATTTTCTCTTCCATGTGTTGCTTCTTCTCTGCAGGCTTTCATTGATGTGTTTCCCGAATTAAGCAAGAGGGTTATGAGGTTCAAGTGGGGATTAAGGTCCGGATTTGAGGACAAATCCTTTTGAAGAAGGGGAGAATGATGTGATCCTTGTAAGCTCAAGTCCATGTTTGAAATATGTGATTGATGGTTCGATAGCTAGAATTCGAGCAAAGATGATCAAGAATGTTGCGTTCGTGATAGCTCGAGAGTTCAAGCGTCAAAGGAATCAAACAAAGGCCGTGAGCTACGTAGAGTACAAGTGGAGGATTCAAGGATTCTACATCAATTTGATTCGAGGATTCATTGGTGATTCGGGCTACTTCAATGGATATTCAAACAATGGAGTCCATGGCAAAGACATGACTTGCTTCGTAAGCTTCAAAGACTCAAGGGATTACGTTAGAATCATCCAAGGATATTTGGGAATGTTCGAGGGCCTAAACGACAATTTTTGATAGAAAAAGCCTTAAAAAGTGAGCCCATAAGTTCAAGGATGACTTTGGGATCTTTTTAACGCTAAATGGATGACTTTAGGGGGCCAAAGTGCACTTTTCAAAATTAGGCCTTTAGAAAACGGGATTGATAGTCTTTTCCTTATTTTGGTTTGTTATTGTTTCCTAATTAGCCTAGGTAACTTACTTAGTTGTTTCCTACATGATTTAGGTAATTAGTTAATTGTTTCCTTTTTATTTTAGGATTCTATTTCCTAGGTTATGTTGGATTGTTAGGCCTATATAAAGGCTTCTCTTTCATTGTAAAATATTAGAACATTGATTATTATTAAATTGAATTGAGTTTTCACAATATTGTGAGCTTTTGAGAGATTTCTTGGATTAGAATTCTCAACCCCTTGAACTTATCAAGTTTGTTGAGCTGCAGGCTTGTGGCGTTCCGTGATCTTGGTTCCTAATCAATTGCGATTAGTGGGTTAAGGTTGCACCCCAAGGTTCTAGGGATTAAATCTGCCCTAGGGTTGAGGGAAGCTCCCTATCTTCGTTTCAAATTCGTTGTTCTCTGTTTTAATCCGCGTTTTTGGTTGGTTCCGCTTTGCCCGATCTTGGGAATCACATCATTATGTTCTGTATTTGATCGGTGGTTATGTTTTGTGTTTGATTGAAACAATATTTCATTAACAGAGAATAAGAACATTGAGTCAAAATTGACTAATAACAAAGAAGAAATGAAGAAGTGAAGAACAATTAGTTTGCTCTTTTTCATAACATATAACATCTTGTGCCTTAGCAGTTCATACTAAAAGGATTACATCACAAAAGGAACACATACAACCTCATCAAAATACAACCTTGAGATTTTCTGCTTTGTGGCTTTTATACAACCTATGGACCACTAATTGCTGGGTATTTTCTTCCATGTCCATGGCCACTGTGTTCTTCATCCATATTCCCAAAAATTATCACCCAAGCAAGAAACAAATAGGCTAGGACAAGCAAAACCCACAACAACATCCACTTGGTTCTCTGTCTTCTCTTTTCACCTTCATTACCTTTCAGTGCTTTGTATTCCCTTATCCTTTGAAGTAACCCAGGTATCATCTGGACAGATCAATGACACATAGGTGGAGCAAACCAAAGGAAGAAAGCACATGGATCCTGCCTGAAAGAAAAAAAAATCAGTTGAAGTAGATGGAGAAGAAATTGAATAAGCAATGACAAAAAAATGAAAGACTTACCAAACGATTAGCACAACTCCAAAACCTTCGGCCAGGGTTAAAATCAGTCCAAGAAGTTAGCAACACAGCCTTAACTCCACAGTGACAATAAACCTCTATAACATTCTTCATTTTTGAGTTGCAACCAAGCCCTATTATATGCAACCAGTCAAGTGATTATTATTTTAATAGCGGTTATCTAATTTAAGCGAAGCTAAACTAGTTTTTAAAAAAGTGAGAACCGAATCAGGAAATTGGTAATAGTTAATAGTAGTAGAAAAAGCTCATAACAATTAGACAAAAATTTAAAAAAGACCGTCCTACTGGTATTTTTTATAAAACGGATCTCCTTGGCCTAACCTTATTTGGTGGGCTAAACCGTGTAGAGTAGTATATATGTATACATATATATATACATCCATCTATACGTCTATTATAATAATAGTTGAAAGTAGTAAAATATTTTCAATAGCAATTATGATTATATGTAGTTTATCGGTCTCATAACGTATAGAAGATGCTTATTATCTTAACACTTTCACCATTTTACCCTTATTTTTTCTTAATCCTTGTGCCGGGTCAAACATGATAATAATTTTGGGACAGAGGGAGTAAAATATATTATACACTTTAGTAATTAGCTAAAGTTATTATCTAATGCATGAAACTAGCGAGAAGTCAAAAAGTCAAAAGCATAAAAATCAAGATAAATTGAAAGTCTTATAAATGACACACCCTAAAACATTCTCACCAACTTATAAATAGCACACCTTTAAACCAGTGAGAAGTTGAAAAGCCAAACACATAAAAATCAAGATAAATAAAAAATCTTATAAATGACACACCCGAAACATTCCCAATACTAATCATATCCGGGTTTAAGTTTGAGAATACAGTTAGTCCGGTACGAATTTGTACACCAACACTTAACATTGATATATAACACTAACACTTATGATTGGTGGATAGCTAGCAACTAATTAAATATGAGTATGTGTATATGTGTGTAAGAGAGAAAAATTAGAGCCCGTTTATTCGTGCATTTTGGCCAAAATGCAGGGATAAAACGTAGTTTATTTGTAAAAAATTGTGTTTCAATACTGCCGCAGAAAAAACTACATTTCAAAAATGCTGCATTTTTAAAAACTCTGCATTTTAAAAACGTTTTATTATCTAAAGAAACCAGTGAGAAGTCAAAAATCAAAAGCATAAAAATCAAGATAAATTGAAAGTCTTATAAATGACACACCTGAAACATTCTCACCAACTTATAAATGACACACCTTGAAACCAGCGAGAAGTTGAAAAGCAAAACACATAAAAATCAAGATAAATAAAAAATCTTATAAATGACACACCCCGAAACTTTCTCACCAACTTTAGTGTATATATATATATATATATATATATATATATATATAAACACACAAAATTTGATAATTCTAGCATTACTCATCGCAATACTAATCATATCTCGGGTTCAAGTTTGAGAATATAATTAGTTTGGTACGAATTTGTACACCAACACTTAACGTAGGTATATAACACTAACGCTCATGATTAGTAGATAGCTAACAACTAATTAAATATGAGTATGCGTATATGTGTGTGAGAGAGAAAAAATTAGAGCGCATTTGGTCGTGCATTTTGGCTAAACCGTAGAAAAACTGTGTTTTTAAAACGCAGCTGCTTTTTAAAACGTTGAAATCTCCAACTTTTTCTCAAAAAGCAGCTGTTAAGAAAAAAATAGGGTTTTAAAGTAATATCCCAAATGCATTTATAAGAAAAATGCGTTTTAGAACGCTGTTAGAAAAAAAATAACATTTTAAAATAATATCTTAAATATATTTATAAAAAAGAATTATATTTTAAAAACGCTTGCAATTTTTAAAACACTAAATTTTAAAAACGTTGAACCAACAAGATCTTAGCAGTACTATTGTACACCAACATTGTACTAAATACTAATTAGGATTCCAGTTAGTCATGGGGCCTTCATGCGGGGATACCCCTATCTTGGGCATTAACTTTTCATCCGTGACTTTAGCAGAAAATACATTTCATATACGATAAGTCAGACTCGATCGATCGATCGATCTATTAATATATCTATATCTTTGTAATAAATAATAATCTCCAGCAGAACGAACTACAGACGCGCTCTCCTCTCTCTCTCTCCTCTGCATCAAAGATTCAAAGCTAGGCGAAGGGCGTGGAACTTGGTGAGCTTTAATTGATCGATAATGCTGTTAATTTCTCTTCATTTCTTTGTATTTCGAGTTCTATAATCTAGATTTCTAATGTTATCAGTTCAATTATCCTGGAAAAATTAAGTTGACGATTGAAACTCAAAATTGCATAGGAATTCCTAGGGTTTATACGAACGGATCATCAGTTTATTTGAACGATTTCTTTGATACATTTTCATATTTGTGTGTGCGCGCGCGCTTTTTCATTTGTTTGGGGGGGGGTGTATTCACTTTGCTTTAAATTTACTTGGAGTCGTGACATGGATTCACATAGCTGTAGTTAAGATCCAATTTTTGGTTTAACCGAATTTTGAGCTCGTTGATTGTTAACTAGTATGTTGAAAATGTATGTGTTCAATTGCATTGATATGTAGAACATCACGAGTAAGTATAAGCTGAATTTGCTTCGAATTTCTCAAGCCTTACTTAATTATCTAGGCTTGAAGATTCGCTCTCGTTTTTCATTTCCAACTGATTTGTTTGGCTAGGAATCTAGATGCGAATCATGTGATTTAGTAGAACAATGAAAGTCAACAACACCAAAAGATCATAACAACTCAAAAATAAAGGAGACTGCGCACTGAGAGGACAAATGACACTGCCACAATTATGAATGTTCACATGGATTGCATGGATAAACTGAAAGGTTTTAAGACTACTTAACTGCAGCACTGATTGCCACATTGTTCTTTGTGCTTCTTATTGACATCCCTTTGGGTCTATAAGTGAATATATTCTTCTGGCATCACTTGTTTCCTCAATGAACATCTCTATGCTTTTGAAAAGGCAAGCTGTATGCTATAGGAAATACATGAACCAATTTATTTCTTCCTTGATCCTGAATTTTTCTTTTGCAACCTGTACTTGCAAGTGTGCCTACCTATAACAATGTATCCTTATCTTTCTAAATTAAAGGCTTGATATTGAATTTATCATCCCTCAAGATTCAAGAAGATTTCTCACAACCCATATTTTCAGTTGGCCAGCTAATTTAACATGTATATATTTTTTTATTTCAATCAGCTTATTTATAAGTTACTGTATGATAATAATCAAGTCATTGTACATCATAATGTTCAAGTAATGCTTTAAAAAGAGGAAACATTCATTTGTGGTCCTCACATTTCCATCACGCGAGTTTTCTAATTGGGATCCAAAATTTTCTTCTCTGTATTTCTTTCTTCTGTAACTGTAATGTTCAAGGTATGTAACTGTTTTGATTATATTACATTTCAGTTCATTCATTTTGGTGAGGTGTATATGCCAAAAGTAGGATTTCCTTGCATAACATTTACTCCTATGGTTACTCACTATTGGCCTATGAGCCATTTCCATGGTATATAAATATCTAACCACCCTCTTTATGCAGAAAGAAGAATTTTCTATCAATGGGATCATTTGTCTTACATTTTATTATTACTACTTTATATTTAAGGCAGTTACTTTCTTTGATTAAAATTTTGGGTCAGTAAGAAAACATACTAATAGTCGCCAGCAAGCCCATTAATACTGAAGCAAAATTGAGTGATCGCTATAAATGAACAATGAGTTCAATTCTATGTTATTCCTATAATGTATCACACTTAACTATAGACATCACCGTAATTCGATGAGAAACTTAGAGGAATTAGTGTAGCCAGCTGCCAGCCATTGATATTTCATTGTGTTTGGTCCAGCTCATATATGGATTTGGTTATACTTGATTATTACTCCCTTTGTTCCTAAATTATTGTCCTGTTTCACTTTCTTTAGTCAAATGTACTAATATTCAAATGCAAATTTGACCTCAAAATCATAAGACAGGACAATAATTTAGGAACGGAGGGAGTATTAGTTAGGTCTATGTTGTATATAGACATTCTCTTCCGATATAATCCCTGTTAATCAGTTTATTCTCGTTCGTTGCCTTCAATTATGGTCGCATGGGTTTAACAATGTACTTGAAATGGGAATGACGATTGTTTATCTATGAACAGGGTGGGGCAAATGGTAATCCACATATATTAAAATGTAATCATTTGTATACAACCAGTGTACAGGGGTTTGCACCCCTTTGACATTTTCTATCTAATATATTTTTTCATTGTAGAAAATGAAAATATTATGCTACACTCGCTCTCAGAAAGTGAGCAATCTTCTTCGTTTGGTGGAGTACTTATCCACTTTGCTATTATTTTCTCTCTGTTTCAATGTATCTTCTTTTTTAAAGGAAAAGAGTGAGCAATTTTCATCGTGTCAGATGTTTGCGAGTAGAATGCACAGGTTCCATGGTTTAGCAGCTTGTAATAGGAAATTATCATTCTAAAATATTACTGGAGGAAGTATTAAATTGCAGTAATTGTGAAATTTATAAAATTTTTACTAGTAGCTTCTTAACTTTTTTGCCATTTGCTCAGTCTTCAAGTGGAAGCTTATCTAGTTAGAAGCATACTCAATTCCCTTTATGCTTCTCCATATGGTTATAAGGCTACAATTAGAAATCGGTTGCGCACTCATTTTAGTGTCTCCAAACACAAGTGCCATGTTTAAATGTATTTCTAAAACACAAATCATAAGACTATGATTAAATAAAATCATTCTTATATACCTTTTCCAACAAATTAAACAGTTCCATTGTATTGGCTCATCTGTGAAAACATAACAAGTAAAGCGCTTGCGCAAAGTCATATCTTGTTTTTGGCAAAATGTTGATGAGGATTGATTGTATGTGCTATTGCAGCTGGTGTTCACTTGGGTTTAAACAGTATGTCTGGTATGGAGGATGCCAAAGAGCATGAACAATCCATGCCTTCACCACGAAAGGAGGTTGCTGTCAGACCCTGGATCTCTGTACATTTTGCGTTTTATGAGAGCCTGCTATTCTTAGTTCACATTGTAGCAAAATTTTCTCTAAGCTTTGATTTTATACAATATTGCTTCATGTAGGAGGAAACTATTAAAAAGAAGTATGGAGGCATTGTGCCCAAAAAGCCTCCACTCATTTCTAAGGTATGATTTTATTCTAGTCAACATATCAACTGATGGCGCTTGGAGTGGCTAAAGCTTTAACAAGATTTTCCTTTCTAGTCTCATTTAAAGCACAACTTTTGATTTCAGGATCATGAGCGAGCTTATTTTGATTCTGCTGATTGGGCTCTGGGAAAGGTACTATTTAGTCCCTCCTTTGTCCCCTAGCCAATTCACTTTTACTTAAGCTTGTAACAGTTTAATACTATCTTAAATATAGAAAAAGCTTTTACCCTTATAATGCCTGCGTTGCATTTTAACATAATCCCTGAATACGTTTGGATGATGACAGCAAGGTGTAGAGAAGCCCAAAGGACCACTGGAGGCACTTCGGCCTAAATTACAGGTACTATTATAAAATTTGACATTGATTTTCCAATCAACTTAATGTTGTCTTGAACTATACAACTTATGCTATATTACCTGCATTATAATTACAGATTTCCTCGAATTTTATGATGTCTCGGTAGACATGCTGTGGTCGTGTTTGCTCAATCTTCTGTGTGGTAGCCTAACATTATAATTTACTTGAGCTTCCAACTGACACTACGAACAATCAGTGAAATTCTTCTTATGTTGTACTTAGAAATGAATATCTGACCGATCCTGCTCTACTAATCATGTGTATCTTTAACCAGTTATGTTTGTAAAACATGGATCTGACCCTTCAGTTGTTCTTGTTGGTGACCCCATTGAACAATTTACTTCTAGTTGAAGTTGTTTATAGTTTCAGACTTTCAGTTATATATCAATTGAGCCAGTCATACCTACTGATTCTTGTATATCTGGATTCCTTATAACCCGGTGTAATTTTGTTTGATGCTTGCTATGGGCTTACCGGCCTAAGTTATATTAAATCCAAGATGTAGAAGGACAAAGTGGGTTATAATGGAGAAAGAAAAGGAAGAATGTGACAGCCAAAAAATAATATTGAGGATGAAAGGAGTAGAAGGCAGTTTTATCTGTATGATTACTATTGGTGTTTTGTAATTATCTTCTCTGGTGAAACAACCACAATGGATTTGGGAGAATATTACCTTTATATTAAGAAGTACTCTTTTGAAGGAAGAGTATGCATATCTGGTTTGAAAATTAGTATGTCGAAGTTTGTTATTTCCACACGATCAAGTGGGTGGACCTTGTCCGCTTCCTTGGTGGCTATAGAGGACAGATTTTGCTTTCTTGTGTCATGGGATACCTTTGGGGCCCAAGGTCTTTAATTGTTGGAATCCAATTTCGAAAGGGTTGACGGGCTGCTTGATGGTTGGGAAGCAAGCTTCTTTCTCATTTGTTGACAAGATCATGATTAGTTGCGTCCTTTATGTTTCCATTTATTTTCTTTCTTTCTTTAAGATTCCACTTGGGTTTACCTTCAAGTTGGAGATGTTCTTGTGGGTGGGGTTGTTTAGGGCAAGAGAGAGCTGAGCACCTTGTCCACTGCAAACAGTTTGTAAGCATATTGATGATGATGATGGTTGGTGTGGTTAACTTGGTTTCTAGAAACACCTCCCTAGTGGCTTCAGGTTATTGCCATATCCTCTTTTGGCTTCAATCGAACAAAAGCAAGTTTGACTTTCATTAGAATAGGTGGGATACAAATTTTGAACTACGTCACTCATATAACTCCTTGAAATTCATTAATCAGCTTTAGGCTTTTTCTCCCACATATTTCATATAAAGCGATCTGTTCTCGTATTTGTTTTTGAGAGAATTCTTGGCTAGCACACTTTAGCTTGCGGTTCTCCCAGCTTCTTTTGTCCATAATTAGTGCATTGGATGTCCTATATCAACTTTCATTATGGTGGCCTCCCATAAACGCTAAATGCTCTTCGGCGTAGTGTGATCATAACTCGATTTGTGGACGCAAACACGAGTGTTGATTGTCGATATAGAAACTTGGTGTTCGACACGGCCTTCTTCAAATTCCAAGGCATGAGGACAATTCATGTATATACGTCTTAGTAGGTATATAAACATAGGTGAATGGAAGTACGTGTAAAGGCTCCAATAATTACTTTTAGGGTTTAGGTGAGTGAGTCAAGTCACCAACTTGACTAGACTCGAATGAGCCTGACTTGGCTCGACTCAACAGCCTTAAATGAGCTGTGCGAGCAAGTAAATGATGTTTGCCGATGCCGAGCTTAGGTGTGCTTGACTCGTATGGCTCGCAAGTTAGCTCGAGTTTGGTTCGTAGTTAAGTCGAGCTAAGTTTTGTTATACTACCATTGTGGACTTGAGATAGAGGGAGGGATAACTCATGAAGTTTTGACCGGAGCCAAAGATGTGATCGGGGGAGGAGAAGATGAAGAATGGTTGAACTGGGCGAAGGCCAATTTTTATTTATTTATATTTTCTTGATAACAGAAGAATATATTAGAATAAGAAAAGAATGTGCAAAAATAGCGAGTGAGCCATTCACCGAGGCAAAAAAGGAAAAGAGAAATTCAAAAAAGAAAGAGACTAGTGTAAAACTGCTCTCCAATCTCTCACAATAGTAGCTATGACACCCTCTAAAAGCTCCAAATGCTGATACTGTATGAGAAGGAAATTCTATATTTCAACAGTGAAAAAGACGTCGCCTTATCACGAAAGATACGAGAATTCCGCTCATGTCAAATGCCCCACAAGGTACTAAAGATAGGATATTGCCATAAAATCTGAGCATCCTTTCTACCCCCAAAACCCACATATCGAACCAAAAGCAATGCCTCAACTGAACAGGGGCTCACTCAATCCTCCCCTTGAATGTCAAATATATAGAAACATAGCTTCCACAATAGGGCAATGCAAGAGAAGATGGTCATTATTCTTGTTACTATGCCAGCACATCACACAAATATCTGGGGAAATGGCGTGTTCAGCCGCACTAACGACCAAGCAAATGCCTTAAGCTTATACGGAACCTTAGATTTCCAAATTAAGGTTTCTCTGGAAAAGCACGATGGACTCGAGATTTAAGAAGACCTTTCCTGTGACCGAAATAAGACCGCTAGGATTCGGAACCTAATGCCTACAATGGGCGTGATCAAACGGAAGGAAAGAATGAAGGAGATCAAGCAAAGCAATCACATCATGATCGCCTCAATCATTTAAGTTCCTAACAAAATGAAAATTCTAGGAAAAACTATTACCACTCTCCTATGTTGCACGGACACGGCTCAAAGTCGGCGTATCGCGTGTCGGATACGTGTCAGACACGGATACGGCTCGGATACGCGGGATACGGCTAGAAAAACGTACCGGGGCCGAATTTAGATTTTCGAAAAGTTTGGACACGGAATGGATATGTATCACTTACCGATTTGCCTTATACGATCGATCCCTTCTTCGTCTGTCGATTGCTTCTCAAAGACCCACTACTCCTTAAAACGAACCCTAGCTGACTTCAAACAGCCTCTGTCGCCGTCGATCTGCGTCATTCGTCGAAGCACAGTCCATTCGGCTACTCCCCCGCGAACCCTAGCCGCTGTTGAAAGTCGTCGATCTGCTGCAAAGCTTCATTGAAGTCGATCTGCTGCGAAGCTTCATTGAAGACGATCTGCTGCGAAGCTTCATTGACGCTATCGAACCCTAGCGTCTTATATTTTGTTATATTTACATTTTGGTCCTTATATTTTTTTATTTATATTTTGGTACTTATATTTTTAATATTTACATATTACCCTCGTACCCGTATCCTTTATTTTTCAAAAATTTCGTATTCCCGTATTTCGTATCCGCGTATTCGTATTCGCGTATCCGTGCAACTTAGCCCCTCTCCCCCACAAAATAAATAAATAAAAATAAAATAAAATAAAAACTAGAAATAGGAGAATGAGAGTGGTAGATAACCTATATAAACGGGAAAATGAAATGTAAAAAGGAGATTCCTAACCTAATGATCTTTCCAGAAAAACGAACACAATTCCTATTACTTGCCATATACCGTATATGAGGCTAGAAGAGATAAAAGCAATGACGGATGAATTTCCAAGGACTTGCATAGGTGAGAGAAGAGCCGGTCTCAGTATCCCATCCATTCCTATGAACGCCAAACTTGCTCTTGGTAACTTTATGCCACAGGGAATGAGGCTCCAAGGGAAGCCGCCACAACCACTTATGAATCACGTAAATATTCTTATGAACCAAATTCTCAATTCCTAACCCATCCTTATCCTTAGTCCTGCAAGCATCATCCCAAGAAACTAAATAATCCCTACACTCCTCACTTTCCCCACTACGTAAGAAATGTCTCATGATCCCTTCCAGCCTTATCACAACCCACGCAACCCCCACATGGAGCTTAACGAGGGAATTTTTTTTGATAGGAATACTGGAGAGACATGACCCTATCAAAGTAAGCCTACCGCCCAAAGAAAAATAGTCCCGCTTTCACCCATCCAACCGTTTCGACACCTTCTCAACAATAGGATCCCAAAAATGAGAAGAACGAGGATTAGCTCCTAAAGGAACCCCAGATAGGTAAAAGGCCACTCCTTCACCCCCACTTCGACAACCGAAGCCTACTCATATAGGACTCGGCTCTCTAGATTAATACCAGCCACCCCACACTTGGTTAAAGTGACCTTCAAACTAGAAATTGGCTCAAAGAGCTGCAATACAGTCGGGATGTTCTTAAAGGCACCAACTCCTCGACAAAAATAAAATAGTAGTGAGACACCCTAAGCTCATCCTTACCTACCGGACAACCTGCAAAGAGAACCTCTCCCCTCAGCCCTTGAAAAGAGTCTGCTCAACAATCCACAACTAAGGTAAAAAAAAAGGGGGGAGGGGACAAAGGATCCCTTTGGCGGATTCCCCTTGAGGCCCTAAACCACTTCTTGGGCCCCCCATTGATCATGACTGACAGAGGAAAGACAACCCGAGATCCACCTACGCCACCTGCTACCAATTCCCTTCCTCTCCGTAACCATGTCGAGAAAACGCCAGTTCACTCTATCGTACGCCTTCTCAAAATCTAACTGAAGATCAAACCCATGGCTATCTCTACGACTCAAATCCTCCACCACCTCATTGGCGACTAAAGCAGCATCAGGGAGTTACTGGCCCCTCACAAAAGCATAGTGTGCCACTGAAATATTATCGGCCAAAACCGCACCCAACCTCCGAGAAAGAACCTTAGTGATCAACTTATTCACACTAGTCACCAAACTGATAGATCATTTACTGAGTTGGAGACTGGTGTAATTTGTCCAAAAAGCAGCTCTTTTGCGGCGAAATGGCTATAGTTGTTTCCTCTTGAACCCACTTCCCTTTGGCAACATGTGATAAGAAGCAAATTTTGTCTTTGTGAAGATGGCTGGGATGCTAAGCCTTCGGTATGTACTTCCTATGTGAGTCCTTGGAAATTTACTTCCCACTTATCCCTGTTTTTTTTACCTTTCTTCATATCTCTTATAGAGTTGGTAATGGTTGTCATATTCGTTTGTGAAGGACTCTTGGGTTGGGGAAGGAAGACCTTTTACTTCTGCTTATCCTCATTTTTTCCAGTTATCTTCGTTACATGGGTCTCCTATTACTAGTTTCATTACGAGTGACAACTCTCTTTGGTTTTCCACTTATTTTTGAAATCCTAATGAAAGAATTTGATGACCTTCTATTTTTTGTTCCTCTCTTGGGGAATACTTCTTCTGTCTATCCTGTAAATAGACGACTTTGGAATCTTTGTCCTTCAAGTCTTTATGGTAGTCAGTCTCTCCATTGTTTCTTGGGCCGTTCTAATATTCCCCTGCCCCTCCCTCTTTCCGATTTCATCTGGAAGGCTAAAGTTCCTTTCAATGTTAGTGCCTTGTTTGGTCTCTTATTCTAGGAAAGCTCACTACTAACAATTGCATGCAAAAAAGACGGCCTAAAACAGAGGTCCGAATGTTTGTGTTCTTTGCATGCAGTTTAATGAGACGCATCAGCACCTCTTTCTTTACTGGAATATGGATGATTGTGGGAGCTCCTTTTTGCAATGAGTATGAGCCAGCCCATGTACAGTGGAGGATCTGTTGGTTCAGAAATGAAAGGGTTTTGGAAAGGGAAAGAGTGGAGAATGTTTTGCAACAGTGTTATCTTTGCTATCCTCTAGTGCACTTGGAGTGAGAGGAACTCTAGATTTTTGATAGTTAGTTTTTAGTGTTTAATTTGTTATGGGAGCGTGTCGGTTCTTTTGGCATCTTCTTGGCCAAGGTGATGGGGGATGTTTAGGGCTCTGCTTTTGACTGACCTGGCGAGATTGGGAGGCTGCTTTGGGTCTTTAGTTCTGCATCTTGTTTTTTTGCTGTAGTTTTCTTTCTTTTCTCACTTGTTTGTATTGGTAAACCTTTTATCCAGTTCTCTATTTTCTTCCTTTTAATTATACTCTTCCTTATTAATCAAACTTTTTAGCTGGCCTTCCATGGAGCACACTCCTTTGCTTGAGACCCTAATTTCGTATGCCCACACATGGATGCATGTGTGTCCTCGTGTGTCTGTCAAAGCTATTTGACGTAATTTTCCATGTCCCCAAATTTAGGATCAAAAGCAAGTTTTGACTTTCATGAGTATGCGTGAGATGCTAGTCCCTGAAATCTTTGTACTCGTAAATATTCCTGGAAATTCGTCTATCAACTTGATATTCTTTTCTGCCACGTGTCTCATATGAAGCGAATAATATTGTGAATGTTTCTGTATTCATTCATTACTTCCTTCTCTATTTTTAATGATTATGAATCAAGTAGCATATGTATGCATTCTTGTGTTTCGGTTATGACCTTTATTTTCTTCGTTTTTTTCTCTCTGGATGTTCAAGCCAACACAGCAGCAAACACGATATCGCAAATCTCCTTGTGCTCCATCAGACGGAGAAGGTATGTAATACTATGAATATTTCCAGTTTTATTTATCAGCAAACTCGCCTTGGGTACTTAAGCATCTTGAACTCGCCAACCCAGATCCTAATTGAACCAACTCAAGTAAAAACCCTTCCGTTTTCCTTTCGGGTACATCTGTTGGATCAAGTGATACACTCTGCTTGTCTATTTTTGTGTTAGGTTCATTACAGTCCCCTGGCCTAAAACATTGTTTATTTTTATTTAATTTTTTTGCATTAATCCATCCTAAATGATTGTCACTTGTGAGTTTATGCTTTCCGGCTATGAGTCAGGTTGATGATAAATTATTCAATCCAACTGGTTTTTCTAAACATAGGTTGCTTAGGGCTTGTTTGGTAACATATTATGTTCCTGATTTTCAGTTTCTGATTCAACTTTCGAACAAAAAGTAGAAATGGAAATGTGTTTGGTAAATGTTTATGTTTTTACCACTAGAAAAACGTTTCAAAAAAATTGTGGAAGAAGAGGAACACCTAAAAGGCGTCCAAACTTGTTCCTATGTTTGATCATGGAAAACAGGGAAGGTTGGCCTTTAATGAGGTCCAACCTTCGAATCCCACACGGCACATAATTGTAAATTTTTTTTTCATAGTATTCCAGCTGTTACTACCTGGGTTCACAAACCCATTGATTCCTCTCTCTCCAACAATATGAGCTCATGAATGGAGTATCTCTCTCTCTCTCTCTCTCTCTCTCTCTCTCTCCATCTCTACTTTCAATTTTGCGTTCCTATACG
Source organism: Platycodon grandiflorus (assembly GCA_016624345.1). NCBI lineage: Eukaryota > Viridiplantae > Streptophyta > Magnoliopsida > Asterales > Campanulaceae > Platycodon > Platycodon grandiflorus. Next base: position 27,293,310 of record CM028363.1, read on the forward strand.
GCTTCTACTCTTCATCTTCCTCTCTTGTAGCACAGATTTAGATTCTTTGTTTCATCTTCTTTAGCTTATTTTCATGCTTTCCTTCCTAATAAGGGTTTCATTCCTTAAAAGGATTGGAAAATTTTCAATTATTAGAAACGTAATTGCTTTGGTACTCAGTACTTTGGAGGTGCTAAAACGTGGAAGAGACAAGAATGTGACTATTTGCTCTGGGTTTAGGACAAAAAAGAGTTTAATTGGGAATGCAAAGGAGCTGTACAAAAAAAAAAAGGGGGAGAGAGGAATTTTCCAAGAAAAAAAGAGTAGAAATGAATAAAATAATTTGAAGTAGGAAAACAGAAGCTAGCAAAGTTACCAAACACATCTGTTATTAAAATTACCACTTATATGGTACAGAAACATATATAAACAGGAACACGTTTCTCTTTCTAAATTTTAATATAGAAACAGAAACGTTATCAAACATCACCTTAATTTCCCTGCAAAACTAAAAAAACTGACACTGACTTGGGAACTGAGGAATAAAAATTTATTGGTGGCAAATAGGTACAATTTACTGTGAGGCGGAGGATAGCAACTCTTATCTAGACATTATTTCTCATTTTCTTGGTTAGTAGAAATTCCTCACTCTTTTTCTCTTTGCATAGATGGAACTAATGCCCCCTCTGAAGATGCGACTCCAAATGAATGAGCAAGCTGCTGCTGATCTCGGATCTTGTGAGGGCTGTTGATTGATATTCAAATATTTAAATAGTTAATGAGTGACTTCCGTTGTTGGGAGAGCAAAATTTGAAAAAACATATTGTTACGGGGACACACCTTTATTCTGTAGTTCAGACTTCTTTCATTATGATATACCGAGTGCTGTTATTCTTCCACAAATTTGTAAGTTTTTTGTATCGTGGAATAGATTGGCGTTGCTAAATCCAAAAAATGTCTAGGTGATCTATCTTGCAAGGTGCCATTTCACCCATTAAACAAGATATCCTTTGCATTGCACTGAGTGATTAATTTAAAGCATCTCGCTATACGGACAAGATGTCCAATGCCCCTTCAATTCAATGAAGGTCGGTTGGTTTGTTCATCCACAGAGGGTAAATCAGCACCTAAGATCCTGCTGAAAGTTGCGAAAGGCAGGTGGTGAATATAACTATACTAACCCTTGTTGTACGGACTCCGGAGGGATGGAAGTGGCTAGGTTAGCTGCCATTGTCCAAAATGTTTTAGCGTAGTAACTCTTGTACCAAATGACCTTTGGGTTGTACTTTTGCCTTGCTAAATCCCAAAATTTCCCTATCTTCCAAATCTGTTGAAAGAGTGCAATGCCTGCTCTACCTGGTGCTCTGTGCTGTGGGAGTTGCCAGAGAACAAACATATCCTTGTGCTATCCCTCAGTCTAACTGGTCTGGTCTGAATAATGTATTTACCTTGCCTCTCCCAGCTTATTTTTAATTATATCATTTAGGTTGGCATTGCTGGTGTATCGACGAGGAGAAAATATTTGGCGGTTGTAGATCACCATGTTGTCCGTTAACGTAGAAATGGTTCAGAACTAATGAGAGGACACAGAAACGCACACGTCTAATTAAATCATGTACACTTGTAAAAGACAATATGTGATCTCGACAAGTGTCCCTTTGCGCTCTCTAATGTCTTCCACTTATGTTTGCCATCATTCATAAGTAAGTCATAACGACTCAGTAAGAAACAATGATGCATTATGAGTTAATTGCGTTTATGTAGATCACCACATTGTCAGTTAACGTAGAAATGATCCAAAACTAATGAGAGGTCACAAAAATGCATATCTGTTAACTAATATATAAGCAACTAGAGATGACTAACGATAGGTTGCTTGAAGAAAGTCACTTACCAATGAAAGATGGTGAATAGTTAAACAAAGTACACGTCTATCATATGATCATGTACTGAAAAACTAAACATTATGTGTTAATATTTCTCCAATGTATTATGGGCAAAGGAAAAGTGTGAGATCGAGTTCGGGTTCTCCAAGTGTTGCACACTTTGTAAGAACGACAACGTGGAGGTTGGACTGTTGTATTTTAGAGTTGATACGTCAATCAAATCATCACTGCATTTGATTGAGTATCGACTCTCTATAGTGGTGCGATCCGTGCCCCAGTCCAGTACCACTTGCAATGATGGTCTACTTTAATATTATTTTAATTGTGTAATTTTTTATTTATAATAATAATTATTATTGTGTTCTTACTCTCTCCATCTCTTAATTATTGTCTTGTTTGAGCTGACACATGAATTAAGAAAAAACAATTGACTTGATTATTAATATTGGTATAATGTATAATTTTCTTTAATACCCATGTATATGTGATCTATAATTAAAGTAAAAAAAAAGTAAGGGTAAAATATTAAAAGTGACGTCCTAAAAAAGAAAGTTTTCAAACAAGATAATTATTCTGAAACGAAAAAAAAAAAAAAAGACAATAATTTTGGTACGGATTTTTTAAGGAACAACACTTTTTTCTGCTCAGATACGGTGCGTGACTGTAGTTTGTGTCATAGCAGAGGCTACAAGTTTTTATCGGGTACAATAATTGGGCTTACGACCTAATGATAATGAAAAGAAACTGTTCAAAAACCTGTAAAAGATTGACTTCCTTTGCAGCACAGCACATGCATGATCCAAAGTCTACCATAACTAGGCACCTTAGCCTTTTGTTACTTGGTTCTAGCGGTAGGTAGGATTGGTTTGTATTATATCTTCTCTTTTTCATTTCAGTGTGTTGCTGATTTGTGTGGTGGTTGTAAGTAAGGGTTTCCTCGAATTGCCGAACTATTGAACTGAATAGAATACTGAACCATTTCATTTAGTTCAGTTTTGGTCCAAGGTAGTTTGGTTTCGGTTTAAGAAATTCAAAAATCAATCAGTTCCGTTCAGCTTATAATTTTTAATTTTTGGAATTGAACCGAACCGAACCGAACCAAATATATATATACACCTCATCTACCTAGCTTATTTTTGTTACTTGGTTCTAGCGGTAGGATTGGTTTGTATTATATCTTCTCTTTTTCATTTCAGTGTGTTGCTGATTTGTGTGGTTGTTGAAAGTAGGGGTTTCCTCGAATCGCCGAACTATTGAACTGAATTGAATGCTGAACCATTACATTTAGTTCAGTTTTGGTCCAAGGTAGTTTGGTTTCGGTTTAAAAAATTCAAAAATCAATCAGTTCCGTTCAGCTTATAATTTTTAATTTTTGGAATTGAACCGAATCAAACCAAATATATATATATATATATATATATATATATATATATATATATATACCTCTCATCGACCTCGTCAATTGTCCAAAATTTGGACAAATCAACCAACAAAATCAAAATATACCTCGTCTACTTCTTCGAACCTCTTCAATTAAGAGGGGTACTAAAATTCAATAACTGATATCTCCCATTCTGCATTCCCCTTTGTTGGGGATAAAATGCTGCACAGCGATAAAGTTAATGGATCGACCAATCAAATCCACTCACATGCCACGATGTTATACGAAAAACCAATTAAAAATGAAGATCATTAACTTTACTCACGACTAGGATTATCACAACACAAAAGCACCAACTGGTTTGATGCTATAATGGTTAGCAAAAGATTTTAGGATGCCGAATAATTATACAAAACAAGGGCTCCACCTCATGTTACAAAGCTGGAATACTAAATAGTGCATTGACAAGCTAAGCGCTGAACAAACAAAAAAATAAATAAAAAGGTAGACGGGAGGGGGGCCCATATGCTACACTTGTCGGCATGAAAATTATGCTTGTTTTTTGCTTGCGTACCATGAGTTGCAGCAACGATCCGGTTCCAACTAAAGCTTGCAGCTCTATACTAACTGCGAATAGAAAATCAGCACACTGAGAAATTCATTTCCACAAATAAGACACGTAATGTTATCATAATGTTTTTCATGATGAAAACATCAATGAATCTATTCAATGAGCATGACCATACAGTTCAAAAAGTGCCAAAATGTAAAGGGCCACTGCTATAGAACACTAAAAGAGATCAACCAAGCAACTGTCTAATTTCAGATTAGCTGAGACGTCAGCTGCAAGAGGTCTTAAAGGTGTAGGCTATCGTCCGAGCATCAGTATTATCAATTAATCAAGTTGCTCATGCTTTATGATTTTCGGAGGAAGGTGACATGAACCAGGAAAAGTTATTTATAACTCCCGAGACAATTATGTAAAAACAATAGGCTACAAACTGTTTCATCAGTATGGGTAGCATGAAAGCAGCCAAACTTTCTTATGATGTATTATCCCTCTAGCTCCAACATGTCTTGCATATACAATTTAGTTTAATCTAAAAAAGAAAAGCATTATAACTGTGGCTAAAGCAAGCAAGAGAGGGAATAAGATGAGCATACAAGTGATGCAATACATTAATCTTTACTTGTCACAAGTATTTCTTTCACTGACATACGTTTCAAACAGTAGCTTTCACTCCAAGATTATAAACAACTTGCTTCAACCTCCATACCTACAAAACTAGAAGCAACCACCAGGATGCCATAACTTCACCTACGAAGAAATTAGTGAAGTGATCATGGATAGAAGTTTCTTTCATGAAAACCGAAGTATTAGTTATTAGAAATTTGCAGAAATATTAAGAGAAAGCATACTTTCTAAAGTTGGACCTACTTGACTAAAAATTATCTCTTGGTAGTTGGCTAACAATATTAAGAAAGAGTATGCCCCAAGAAAAGAGTAAAAAAAAAAAATTAAAAAAAGCTAACGGACAATGTTCTGCTTAGACTAGCAGGCATTAAGAAAAAGAAATTACCATCCAGAATAACACTAGCCCACCCTGCCCCACGCCACAAAAAAGAGAGAACTATGAAAAAGGGGAACTGAAGATAAAACTGAGGGAAAATCTTGCACATGGGTAAATACATGTCAAAAGTGTAGAAGACACAAGAAGTGAAGTTAAAATAAGCCTACTCCACGCACCATCAAACCACCCTCCATAATATACATAAACAGTGTACTTCAACATCTAGTAAAGTCAGGTAACTTTGTTGTGTGCTAAAGGGTGGATTCACTTTTTCTTGAGTTCATGCACCATATTGTGAAATTTCATGAGCATAAAGAACATTTAACTAGGCAAGAATTATTTCTTCAAAGTTCATTTTCAACCAAGTACCTCTTTAAAAGGCCATCCATGAAAGCATTTATTGTTAAGAAAGTAACCCTAAACAAAGCCTTAGTATCTATGGGATATTAAATAGGCCAATTTATCATTAATGGAAAGAGTATGACCTTTATAAAACATATCTTATAATCTGTTCCGCAAAAAAGACTCCTACTTTCCATTTTTGTTTCTCACAAAAAAGAGTCTAATTTCTAAAGTTAAGCTATAGACTTTCAATTATTTGTTCTTTCTTTTCAAAAGCATGATGTTTCTTTTATGTGATATAAAAAAGACCAGAGCTCATAACATGTTTGCCTATCCGTTTTTGTTCATATTCCCATCTTTCAATATAAAATTCGAGGCAAAATGCCCGTAGACACTGTCACACGCCAACAATCTTATTCCGATATTCAAGTCAAGATCTGCTCAAATGAAGTAACTATACTAAAAGTAAGCCATTCTAGCAAGCACCAACTTAAGTTACCAATCATACTCATACGCACCATAAATTGCTTCAAGATGAATCTAAGTATCCCGGAACTTGACATGACTTCTTGGAAAGGGCAAGTTACAAGCATGGGAAACCAAAACAGTAACAAAAAACAACCAAATCGTACCAAACTGCATAGTGGTTTGTCGTTTTTTATTTGGTTTGTTGGAAGATTTCTAATAAGAAAGTACTTTGGTTTCATTTTGGTTTATAACACTGAAATCGGATGAAACCAAATGAAAAGGAAATCATAACTGAATAGAACGCATCATCACTTCTAGCATGTATAAATTACATGTACATGTCTTCATACATTGCTTTAAAGTATATATAGAGATTAAAGTTTACCAGAAAAATTTATTGTAGGTTAACATTTTGCTTAATTAACAAATAAGAAGTCTGAAACATAAACACAATAACATTCTGGGTTAAATACCTTGGCTTGAGCAGAACATAAATTAAATAAAAACAATGTGGTGTGGGGCTTAGGCTCATTTGGTAGTGTCGATACAGAATCAAATAAAATATTTTACCCTAAAAGTGCAACAACAAGATAATGAACCTTCCTTAACCTTACTTCCAGGTACAGCACCCTCCAATTTCATGTATACAGTATCCTACTTTACTTTGTTTATTTAAGTACAAGTTTAATAATGAGATACATCTAGAAAGGATAAAATAAAACAAAATAAAAGAAAGAGAAGATATCTAACCTTTTACAAGACGCTTCATTTGTGATGCACCATCTTTGTGAAGTTTGAGTCCACCACTAGTAAAAATAACCTCTGCACTTCGACGATCCACACAAGCATTTCTTCTTCCTCTGGCCTGGTTTATCAGCCCGAACCATCCCGTAATTATATGTCAATTCTTGCATGGGAGGAATGTGTCTGATTGCATAAAATCCGATATGAAGATACGAGTCCTCGCCATTGTCACGTAAAACTGGCTGCCAATATACATTAGGGGAACAACTGTGGTTCATAAAACGAGCAACATTCCCACCATTTCTTGCACTAATAACAAGGGGGAATGGGGCTTTTGTTGACTCATTAGTCTCACTAACCACAACTTCCAGTGGCTCATAGGTGCGAGTAGCATCAAAAATATAGTTATCATCTTCAGTCCCACGCGTCCCCAGTGTAGATGCATCAATGACTTCACCCGCATATTCACAAATAAAAGCTCCTGCCCTGATGGGATCCCAAGACCTAAGTCCCCAACCTTTGTCCTTTGTTTTAAACACCTCCAGACGAACTTTCAGTCCTGCTTGGGATATCCGATTTCTGCAGTTTGGAGGGCATAAACAGGAAGGACCACACTCATGCACTAAGGAGTTATGACTCAGAAGAACCCCAAGTGACGTATAAGGGAGATAGCCTCCATTTCTTTGCAGGCAAGCACAGTTGGAGTTACCAGGTTGGCATCCACCTGTGCAGGTGCAATTTAGAGATGGTTTGGGTGAAGCAAACGGTTTGGCATACTTGAGACTAGGAAAGTACGTGAAATAAGCAGGCCCTTTTTCATCATCGACATCGTTCACAAGACAAACAGGTAGATTTTCTGCCCCAGAAGTAAGGTCAGGCAAGATAACCCCAACCCTTTGAGTAACACCATCCTTCCACTGCTGAATTGATTTCCACAATGTAAATGCTTCAGGCTGGCCAGGAACTCTAAGCAGTTTGTACTTAAACACATTGCAACCAGCCTTCCCTTTCTCGACCCAAGACTCGTGGATTTTGTAAAGGCCGTCATAGACATACACCTTTCCTGTTGGATTTGCTAAATCTCTTATTCCTCGAATGACCCTCACCTCGTTCGCTCGATGCAAGCTCTTTTCCAGAGCAAGGTTACCCCTTTCTAGTTTCTGATCCATCAGTTGTTTATCTCTTCTTTGGACACCACCTTGGCCACTGTAAACCAATACATCTCCATCATCCCCATCGTCTTCATATCCTCCAGAGGAAACAATGCTGACTGCAATTGGCTCTTCCTCTCCTGTGATCTTGACACTCATATAATCTATTCCAGCCATACTTGGTGCATGCAGTCCCACCAAGCACATTTCCATCCGGAAAAAGAAAATGTCACCAACTTCAATCCCAGGTACAGCTCCAATTCTCTTCCTGGCATTCGCCCGAGCCCCTTTATTCATCAAGACTGTACCAGACCTCAAGTCTGGACGTCTTGTAATCCCAGGTGTTGCCTCCTTTGACTCATCAAGTTGGGTTATCTTTCTTCGGAGCAAGTTATAAACCACCAGTACACGTGCAGTCAGCTCCTTCTCACCTTCAGGTCCTTGATAAGCATCCAGTTCAATTAAGTTGAACGACTTCAGGTATTCCTTAACTAACGCATCAGTGTCCACCTCACTGACAGAAGACATAGACCCAACACCCCTTACAGCCTTCCTGCGGGATTTCCGCTTCCCAACTTCACTAGTGTCTTCTGCATCAGTAACATGCATACTAAAGCTATTCATGTATGGATCACTCTGACCCTGGGAGTTGCTAAAACCATCTTCATCTGCACCTGCACGGCTTCTGGAGCTCTTCCTCGATGACCCTACGTCCCCATTTCTAGCCGCTGCCGCTGGAGTTCTAAAGGAATTCAAAGGAACTGGTGAAGGGAACGCGGTCTGCGAATTCCTTGCCCCTGGCCTCTGTGACTCAGTTGGCATAAAAAAAGGGTAAAACGGTGCAGCCCCGGGCGGAAAGGGGCCATTCGGCGGGACACATGCAAAGGGGGAGGACTGCGGATTTGGAAATCCAGACGAATCAGGTGGAGATGGGAAAATCGGAACAAGACATCGTAACGGCTTCACACTTAAAACCCTAGACTTATCAATAGGTCCAGTAGGAGCAGACTCGGAACCCACACCGTGTTCCATTAATCACAATTAATCAATAGCCTCACAATTTCACAAAACCACAACAATTTCAGCAAAATCAACTTCTAAACATCCCCCCAGCACTCAGTCTCTCCGTTCCACTTATATAAACTCAAAACAACAATAAACACATCCCCAATTCATCACATAAAGTAAGAAATGATACAAACCATCACCATCACCATCACCATCACCATCACCAGTCCAAAAAAATAGTTAATTCGGCGAAAAGGAGTGACCTTTAACCAGAACCGCTGATAAAAAAGTCTCCTGCAACATGCAAGTTGATACATAGTCAGAATTAGGGCTACAAAAAATCTGTGTTTTCATCAGCTGACCCCAAAAAACCCTACAAATGGTCAAAACCCTAGAAACCCAAAAACACTAACTTTAAGAGCCAAAATCAAATTTGACATACAGAAACACGTGATTAGAGACCTCAAACACAAGATTAAATAGATTTCACAGATCTGAGACACACTCAAATCAGAAATTGAAATGGGTTTTATGAATTTTTAATTCAAAAAAAACCAGGGGCAAACAAAAAGGGAAGAGTCTTTACAGATATCAAAGGCTGAATCAACATAACATAACAAAAAAAAAACAGATCTCAAGAATTGAGAAATACCTCTTCAACTTTCAATTTTCCCGGAGAGAGTGTGTGTGTGTCTGTGTGTATTTGAATGTGTAGAGAGCTTTCCCAAACACCGACTCATAGACTCTCAGTACATATGCTGTTCCTCTACGGTTCTTGCAAATGAATCTATGATCGGCTGCAGCTCGATTTCTAGTTGTTTTCCACGTGGCGTAAAATGATTAGTTGTTGATTGCCTTGTGATGAGCTGTCGTGCTTAGAACGAGATGGGAGTGTAATCCCGGATGTAAGCAAGTTTTTGTCATCTTGAAGCACGTGTTTGTTAGCATTTGTCTGAAAAGGCGTGTGATTTCATAAGAGGAAAATATTCTGAATAACCCCCTCAAACTATTTTACCCCATAATAAAAGCCCACAAACTATCCAAGATTGGAAGATCCGATCGATCATCCGGCTTGATGCCATGAATAGGAATTTGAAGAGACTAAGGGTGTGTTGGACATCGGATTTAGTGAGTTTTCTTTTGTAATAATAGAATAAAAATTAAGAGGGAGAGAGATAAAGTTAAGAGGCCTGATGCAGCCAAATTCTGCAACCAGGGGTGATTCGGGATTGCGCTATGAATGATAACTGAAATTGATTGGATTGGTGTGCTAGAAGTCAACTTGAAAACATAGACAATGATTATTACTGAGCTAGGGGCGAACCATGCAAAGCCCCTCCGGTGCAATGATGAGCAATGGCGTTCGAGAGAAAATGCCAAAGGGAGAGAATGAGAATGTGTATTTGTCTGTACCTTGCATCAAAGTGTGTGTCTACTATTTAGAGTAGATTCAGTTAAAAGTTTGTTGGGAGTGTGTGCCAAAACCCCCTTCCAGAAGCATATATGGTTCTGTGATGATGTGGCATTAGCTGGCTTAAGATGATCGCTTGACCAGCCACGCTGCTCCCTCAATCATGTGGGAGATGCCCGGACCGAGAATCTAGGTTAAGCCATAAAATCAAGGCGAACGCAACTTAAATTACCCTTTATAAATAAAATAAAAAACCCTAAATATGTTCTATTTTCCTCCCACTTTGCACATTTTGCTTTGTCCTTCTAACAAGTCCAACCCACAAAATCCTCTTTTGGTCATGTTTCCCACCCAATTTTCCTCGCTCTTCACTTAAAACCTACCTTAAGTCTCTCTCTCTCTCTCTCTCTCTCTCTCTCTCTCTCTCTCTCTCTCTCTACAATGCAAACATGGATAATCCCTAAAAAATCCTAGCCACCACATCAGGTTAGAGAATAACCATTGCCGCAGTTGGAAATTTTGTAAAAATTGTGAAGGAAATTGTGCAAAGATAATTGTGGAAATTGTGTAAAGATAATTGGCAGGACTTTCTTAATGGCTTGTTTGTCTAATGACAACGATAATTGTGGAACTGTGCTCTACTCCGTGAGAACATTAAAATTATATATTTATTTGTCCAAAATAGTGTTTGGATGAAGGATAAATTAAGGTTTAAAGTAACAGAGTTAGAGTTGGTGAGTGGGTTTGTCCTACAATGAAAAGATAACAAAAGTTTGACTAGTTGATAAATAAACTCCTTAGTTAAAAGGAATAAGTTGTATAACATAGAGGCTCTCTCCACGCGCGCCTATATGGGGTGTAAATCACGGGGTCGTTCTGAGGTCTGGACTACTGGATTCATGTGCAAGCGCGACCTGCGAACACGAATGACGGACCAAATTAAGCCACTCAGACTAGCCCAAGTCATTTCCTTGACCTCCTAATACTACATTGGTGATACTATTTGAGCACAATTTAATTTATCGGATCCACAAGTGCTATAGCATGGAAACTCTCTTCACGCGCGCCCGTAAGGGGTGCAAATCACAGGGTTGTTCCGAGGTCTGAACCACTAAACTCATATGCGAGCGCAACCTACGGACATGAATGCAAAACCAAATTGAGCCACTCAGACTAGCCCACGTCATTTCTTTTGCCTCTTAATACTACATTGGTGATACTGTTTGAGCACAATTCAATTCACCAGATCCTCAAGTGCTAAGGCAATTTTGCTTGTTCGTTATATCCTGGGGACAGACGTCCACGAAGAAACCTCTAACCACTGTTGTATACTGGGAGAAACCTCTAAGCCCTATTGTATCTTGGGAGATGGTCCACGAAGAAACCTCTAAGCACTAACGGTGAGGGGCAAATCTATTTTAAGGAAATTGTGTCCAACACAGGCCTTGGATTGTCACTGTGAACACTTCAGTTTCTTGTTTTGTTTATTTTCTATTTCCATTGTGTAATTCCAGTTTCTGTAATTGTAATTTGTCATAACAACCACCACGCCGAGTCCCTAAGAGCTTGATGTCATTGCTAGCATTGTTCAAGGATGATTCCCATTATCCCATGTCATCGACAGCACCGTTCATCGAATCTTAAAACCAATAGTGTCTAAATTCCATCCAATAATAGATGCTTCAAATCACAATCGTACATATCATAATCACATAGTATCACCACTAGTTATTAATAACAGCCATCGAAACCCCTTGTTTTCATGTTACCTAAAGCCTTTTGATCTCTGCTTGCTTGTTATAGTTAGTCTTTCTCAATTAACAGTCCTAATCTAGAAATTTATAAAAAAATTTAGCTTAGGCATAAAAATAGGGGGAGTTGATGAGGTAAATGAATGGGTTACTTACCATGGTTGACCCTTAAAATTGAGAAATTGGTTTCAAAGAGGGGATGAACATTGAGATGCAGAAATTGGTCGAAGGAGAAGGGGGGAGGTTACACAAATATTTAAAAAAAAATTATCATCCATTTAGTATTTTTTTCGATAATTTTTTTTAAGGTGACTATTGTGCTAGTCACGTGTTTGATTGTCATTAATGTGACAGGTTTGTACAAAATGGTGTGTATTGCCAAAATTAGATAATTTTACGGTAGTTTATTAGTAGGTAAAATATTTTTGTACATAGTCCAATTAATTCTCTCTTATATCAACTAATAAACTTCGATTTTCGTACTGGTTGGGGAGAGAGAAGAATGAAATGGAATGGAATGAAAGTTGCTACTATTTATAATCGACGAATTTAGAGATAAAATGTCAATAAAAGGAACTCATTGTAAACTTCAAATAGTTTAAAGTACATTCTAAATGTTTTAGAGTGTTTGATGGAGTTCTCCCTTAGAGATGCTCTTATTAAGTTACTAATAGGCTATACAACTCTAAAATTTTGTATTAGGCCAAACACCTAACTTACAATTACATTTTGCCTTGCCCAATAGATTTATCTAATAAAATCGTTATTGTACCCCTTTTATCAAGCTTCCAAACTTATGGAAGCATAAATTAGAGTAAAATTCGGGCCGGTCCCTTTTAGACAATTTTTATTCACTAAAGTCCAATATAATTATTTTCAATTGCTAAAGGACACTTTTTTTACAAAATGACATCTATGCCCTTTAAAAACACGGAACAGTGCACGCTGTGCATCGCAAAATAAAAAATGATGCATCGCAACACAACACGATGCACATAAAAACACAGAAGTCCACACTGTGCATCGCAAACAAAAACGATGCATCGCAACACAAAACGATGCCTAAATTACCTTTTTCCACTTGCGATGCACAACTTTTTAAACATGTACGATGTGATACACGTACGCATTACATCGGTTGTCAGACCACAAAAACAAAACTAACCCTCTTCACTTTAAAACACACAACAAACTTCACTTCAAAAGGAGCAAAAAATCTTAAAACCTTCAAAAACTTTTGAAAACATTATGATATTCTTTTGGTTATATTCCAAATGGTTGTGCATCGTCATTCAAAGACGTCCTCAACCTTCAATAAGTTTGTAGGATGTTTTACGATGCCTGAATATCAGGTTAGTATTGCTGAATACATTTTAGGGTCTCAAAATCAGAGCAAAAATGTCCTGAATAGCATTAGTACCAACAGCATACATCCGCTGCACAAACATTTTTTCAACAAATCAATAGGTTGGTGTAACATCTACTGCAACTTACGGTTGGTACGTGGAGTCAGATTTGAGTTCCAAGAAGCACTCACACATATCTTTTAGCAAAGTCTTCATGGAAAAAAGTTTGGATCCAGGATTTTATATGATCTCAGGTACGTAATACATTTTATGAATGTACTTTTTATTTAGGACTTACTGAATAGAGTGAGATATGTATATAAACATTACATTTTTTGTGTTATTCCTCTCTTTTTTTATGAATTTGTGCTGATAAACATTGTGTAATTTCTATCTTTTTTAAAATTTCGTTTGCGATGCACACGTTTTGTGTATCACGATGCACAAAGTTGTACTATAATAAATACTATTTTTGTGCATCACGATGCACAACCTTTGTATAATATGTGCATCGTGAAGTCAAATCCTCTGTTATAATTTGAATAATATTTTTCAGATACGCGAGGTGCACTCGATCTGTTTTCAACAGGTTGTAAACAAATTATTTTTCATTCTGCTTGTTTTGTGGACCTTGTTTACGCCAACTTTAATTTCACATTTGTGTTGATGGCTTTTGCAGCTCCGCATACTTACTATGTGCATTTGGCTGCATTTAAGGATCGGGGATAATGTGAAGGATGTCATGTTCTTTTGCAAAACTAATCGTTAGCTATGTGGCCGATGGGAGTAGTGTTAAATCTTTTTCCATGGCCCATGTTAAGGGAATGCACTCCTTTGAGTAGTACTAGAGATGAATTGTATTCTTGATAATTTTTGTAATAACAATAGAAATTAATAAAAATTACAATTATTATAGCTGATGATTCATAAAACAACACTTCACGATGCACATATTATACTGAAATAATACTGTTATAATTGAAGATGCACAATATACACTTAGAAAAACACTTCACGACATTTTTTAACACAACTTATACTAAAATAGTACTGTTATAATTGATGATGCGTAAAATTACATTGAAGATGCAATTTCTTAATACAAATTATACTGAAAATAGTACTATTATAATTGACGATGCACAAAATTATACTTGACGATGCACATTTCTTAATACAAATTCACAAAAATACATTGATGATGCACATTTTATACTGACAATGCACATTTCTTAACACAAAAATCACAAAATATATTGACAATGTACAAATCAACATAACAAAAATACATTGACGATGCACATTTTATACTGACGTTGCACATTTCTTAACACAAAAATTATAAAATATATTGACGATGCACAAATCAACATTACAAAAAATCAACCTTGTATATACAAATGAACTTCAAAAAATTACAACATAACAAAAATTAAATTTGTATAGCCTCTCTACATGACCTAGAGTTACAGTTACAAAGTTTGTGACATCTACTACATATCCTTTTTCTTTTTTTTTTCTTGTTGATTCACCATTTGATGGTATCTTTGTCTTCTTGGGACGTCCAGATAATCTCTTCATTATATGAGGTAAAATGGTCTCACCCTCGCAAGAATTCTGAAGCTCGTACCTTTCTGTAGTTGCAATTGGCATCAAGTTTCCCTTGTAACACTTGATATAATTGCTTGTTAAGAAGTAGTTATCAACTATATCATTGATATTTTTTCCGGATCTAACAATCGCTAAGGCTGTGTGGCAACACAGGAATCCTTGAATTTGCCACTGATAACATGAACATGTCTGCTTCTCCAAGTCAACCTGAATACTTGGATCGGATAAAACCTTGTATATTGACTTGGGTGCCATTGTAGACACCCAGAATTCGTACTCCACATTATACTAATTGTCCTATAAATAATTGTTTATTTATAAATGGACTAATACTTGTTTCTATGATTATTTCAGGAAACAAAATATTCAACAGGACTAACGACGTCCAACAAACACAACAACTTCAGTTAGATCAACATCAAGGGTCAAATCTGAAGATACAAAGCTTGAAGGGTCAAAGCACAAAATGAACAACTTCAAGGCACAAAGATTAAATAAAATTGACGGAGGACCTGAAGCATAAAGAATGAAATATGAAGATTCTGAGTGTAAATTCAGGCTTTTGGTGCGCTAAAATCATGTTTGGTGCGATGATACACCAAATCAGCCTTTGGTGCGCGGATGCCTATCCTGGTGCATCGCGCACCAAACCAAGACTGCCTCACAAGTCAAGCCGCCAGGCTGCTGAATACTTTGAAGGCACAAACGAAACTTCTTCTTTGCTTGGCCCAGAGAGTAACACATCAAATATCTTTCCCTCCTTCACCTATAAATAGAGGCTCTTACCTGTCTCAAACAGCCACCATCATCAGCTCTCAGCTCTCTCTCTTCCTCTCTCTCTCTCTCATGGTAGAAAGGAAAAGAAAGAAAGAAAAGAAAAAGAAACAAAAAAAGAAGAGTTTTCAAACTCTCTCCCTTTCACTCACATACACACACACAAAATACACAATACAAATACAAAACGTAAGTCTTTTTTTTCTCATATCGGTAGCAGTGGAAGCACATCGATCAGGCTACAAGCTAGCTTGATCCAATATAACACAATGGCCTAGAACTTGGCCCAAATTCTATAAAACGACAGAAGGTAAAATCCTTCCGTTCGTTATTTTATGTACCCATTTTAATATGTAAATAAATACATTTGAATTGTAAATGTGTATATATTTATTTTGGTACATTTGATATATAAATACATGTATCATATTCATTAAATTCAAATATTGAAATATCCGTTTTTATTTATATAGTTGATATTATATGTGTATATATATATATATATATATATATATATATATATATACTTTAAACTAAAATTTTATTTTAGTTATTTTCATTAAATATAAGTATATATTATAGTCATTTTGTTTATTTTGTAATAAATAAAACATGTATACACTTTATAACATAAACGGAGATATAAATCTTCGTAATACATTTTCTCCAGTCACATAATATAATGAACCCGTAGCATATAAACTCGAGCATGCAATCATAAGAGACCGAAAGGGCGAGTTGGGTGCGTAAAACTTTCCAACTCGTAACTTAGCCTTCGAACCCACAATCTCAATTTTTCTCTCATTTTCTATATAAATGAGGGTGTCGACTTTGTATTGTTAATATAAATGTATTGTACACATTTATTACATTTTTTCGGGAGTCCAGAATGAAAGGTCTAAGAACGATCTGCGGATTGGGGTGCTCACAATGGTGACTCTGCTGGGAAAAAATATTTTTCTTAGAAAGAAAAAAAGTGGGCTAGACTCATACATTTATGCTTTGCATGCTCTTTTGTTTTATTCTTATAAGTTATTGGTTTGTTTTATTTTTGTGATATATTTAAATGTTACATGTTTTATTTATTAAACATTTCATTCATAACATGATTAAAGTGTTATATGTTTATTCTATTTTGTTCACTTTATTTTTTGTAAAATGTTTAGTGTTACATGTTTTATTTTTTAACATGATTATCTTGTTACATAATTATTTTATCTTTGTTACATGTTAAAAAATAATACGTGCTTTTATTTTGGTTACGTGTTTTTATATAATATGTTTATACGTTAGATATATTTTATTTGTGCCATATATAAATTGTACTTGTTTTATAATGTGACGTGATTTGTGTGTTACGTGTATATACTGCTCGTACTAACACTTGCATGCACAAATATATTTATTTGTTCGGGCGATGTCGCCAAAATTCATTATTTATAATACTTATTTATTTATTTATTTTATTTATTCATTCTTTGTACTCTCGGGGCTTAAGTCCCACCTTTTGTCGCTTTCTTTAAATCAAACAAAAAAAAGAAGAAACGAAATTCTTTTCAAAAATTGAAAAAAATACAAGTTTTCAAAAGGGACACATTCTTTGCGATCCATTGAATATTTTCAAACACAAAAAGAAAAATCATCAGCTTTTATAGAGTTGAACTACGGTGACCTGAGTCTCGTTTTGAGAAACGTAGGCAGCCTTCGGGTGCGGTTATGTTTTCAAGAAAATAAAAAATAAAATAAAATAAGTTTTAAAAAACTTTACAGCTTTCATTTTCCTTTTAATCTCGGTAATCTTCACAGCTTTAAATTCTTTCATTCATTTATTGGATTGTATTTTTCTCGAAGCTCTAAACCCTCGAGTTGTGGTTGTGTTTCTTTTTCTGCAATTTTCAACTGCTAACAAACATTAACCCATATCACATGAATCAGAAAAAAATGGACATTAATTCTTTTAATTGTATATAGTTGTTTCACTTTTTCATTTCATATAATTGTAAAAGAGTTCTTAGCTACGGTGCACACACGCGCACTCATTTATTCCAAATTGTTACCAAGCTTCAAACCCTGGTATAGCCACGTTGGAGTGAAATTGGGTAAGTCATGCGCCCAGCATTCCTCCAGCTGACACTATCCCTTTCCACGCGATTACTGATCGTCCTCCGGGAAGTAAGTCATCCTAGCCCTGCATAGCCACGCGTAATTCCTATAGATTTCTAGGACACTTCAAAGACCGGTTGGTTCTTATTGTACAAACATACTTTGTCAATCCTGTGCATAAAGACAAAAAGAAATCAAATAAAAAAAGTGTCGTCGACCGACAAAAGAGTGTTTGATCACAGTAAAAAGAAAAAAAGATGTTGAAAAATAAACACCAAAAATAAAAAAAGAGTCATACTCTCCCAAAAGGAAATCATGGTGATCAAAAGGTCGACAAACAAAGTCCTCATGCATATGATTAACAAAGAAGTCAATGACATATGCTTAGACAATTCGGATGGTGGATCCTAAGGAGAATATAGGCCCTTCACCTGAGATCTGTCCAATCTTAGGGAGTCGAAATACAGGTGGAAAACGAAGGTCCTATATTTTGGCGAGAGAATCTACTATTCCAGAACGGTTTTGTTGCT
The DNA here is from genome assembly GCA_016624345.1 of Platycodon grandiflorus. Taxonomy (NCBI): domain Eukaryota; kingdom Viridiplantae; phylum Streptophyta; class Magnoliopsida; order Asterales; family Campanulaceae; genus Platycodon; species Platycodon grandiflorus. The sequence continues at coordinate 27,311,366 of CM028363.1, forward strand.
TGTCCAACCATCTTAGGGTGAGTCGTGTCTCAAAAGGAAAAGAGGAACGATAAATTATGCTGTACCCAGAAACACTTTCAGAACCTAACTCCTACCCATACCCACAATCTTTCAGAAACCTGGCCTTGAATTGGAAGAGGACTAGCACTGGGAGGTTGACAAGAGTTTCAAGTTTGAGTTCAGAGTCAAGTACAGAAAGTCTGTGTTTGAATTAGATGGCCGATTAAGAAAATAATACTTCTGCGGGACATGACATAGGGGCTCCAGGATATACTCCAACCCCAGCAATGCAACAGTGGATAGATCAGAACATGGAAACCATGATAGCAAATTTTTTTTTTCCTTATATAAAGTCAAAGGGCTAGCCATAGGACTTTACCTGTCTCCATAGGACCTGTCAACCCATCACCTTCAAGTGTGAATACAAGTTACATCTACTCTGCCTTCCCATATGCCTATTCTCCCTACTCTCCATATCCATATTCCCCATATCCAAACACTTATCCATCTTACCCAAACACATTCCCTTCTTAGCCAAATGTCAATCCATCAAACCCAAACATACATCATCAGTCTCAGACTACCATTGTTCCAATCCCAAACACCTTTCCTTATCCGAATACCAACACCTCATTTCCATATACCAACATCCCTTTTTCATACTCAAATGCCTTCCCTTCTCACATGACAAATTCAATTCAAGGTAGTCCACACTTGAATCTAAACAATCATATCCCACAGGATCCAGTTGGGAATATCTACCCATTTGCTGTTTATGCACCTCACACTAGAGTGATAAACATTGCCCTTCTTTACAATACTCCTCATGTAGGACAGCCTCCCACAGCAGCAGTTGATATCACTGATACAGGGGCTGCAAGTAAGGCAGAAGTCAGAGAATTGAAAGACATGGTTCTGAAAGTCTTGAACAAAGGCGAGTTTACCGCACGAGCAATGACACTGCAGCCCGCTGCTATTCTGCCACCAAAATTCAAAATACCTGATATCGAGAAATTTGATGGGACAGGGTGCCCTATTGCCCACCTGAGATCCTATGCACATGCTATGCAGCAGAGAGGTGTAAGCTTTGAGGCGATGGTCTCTAATTTTTACTTGACTCTGATTGGGGCTGCGAAACAGTGGTTGATGTTAGTAGATAGCACCACAATTGCTACCTGGGACAAGCTCGTTGATGAGTTTCAAAAAAGGTACAAAGACAACAGCAATTGGGGAAAGAATAAGCGAGACCTTGAGTCATGCACCCAACAAGAAAATGAAACTTTCGCTGACTTTGCCGAAAGATGGAGGAAGAAAGTAGCACAAGCTCTTGAAAGGCCTGACCCAGTCGAGCAATCGTGCATCCTTTTGAATACTCTTCAGCCTGTGTTCTATGAACAAATGCGATACTTGTCATATGCCGACTTCTCTGCCATCCTTGATATTGGGTTTCGCATCGATGAAGAAATCCGAGTCGACCTCATACAGGGTCGTTCAAGCAGCTCTGATCATCTTGATATGAGCAATTTAGATCACGAGACCTACGATCACATTGTCGATGATGATGTAGTTGTTGAAGAAGCCTCTTCTAAAAGTGATGACTGAGATCCCAGGAATCAGTGAACAATGGTTGCGAATGATAGGCCCCCAAGAACATATCCCTTTTTACCTGTAATGTCAATATTTCTTGTGAAGTATGCTCACACATCTTTTATATATAATCTTTTGTTCTCAAGTCAATTGAGTCTTTAAATTGAACCTTCTGTGTCTATCTCAGATATCAAGTCCAGGTCAAATCCTTATGTGATTTCTTGACCCTTGAGTCTAACTTACCGCTAAATATCCTTTAGATGTCGAGTCTTCCCAAATGATGAATTGACTTACCTCAAAAACATGATAAACTTTACCCAAGTCAATGATGAATCATTTTGAAGTCATGGGCCCGCAAACAATTGCACATAAATATACATAGAGTGAATCGAGTATCTTGACAAAGATCGTCTTTGACCCATTGCGATTAAGCTGTTACTGGCACACTGGGCTGTCACCACACCCAAAAACCTCACATTTAAACTCATCCAAATACCAAGCCTTGCTCAAAGGCCACACCTACATTAAACCCCATCCAAATGTCATGCTGGATCAACCACCCATTTACCATACACAACCCATAGGCCTTGCCAACACCAAAACACCCTTCCAACCCTCGCTCGTTCGAGAGGTCATCTTCTTGAGTTTGCGCGCTCCAAAGTAGGGTCTGTTCCATCCTTATATATACAAGGAATGACCTTTTACTCGCTCCAATGAGAGAAAATTTTCTTTTATCCTTTTTCATTCTCTTATATATGCTCAAAAATAAAAGTTGAGAGAGATCCTTAGGCTGAATCCCAAAAGGCAGCCTATGCAAAAAAAAAAAAAAAAAAAAAAAAGGAGCCTCTCATGAGCAATCTTTCTCTATATCCCTCAATCTATCTCTTTCTCTATCTCTCTCTCAAACAAATTGGAGTCTCTCTCTCTCTCGAGCAAAACCAAACAGCCAATCAACATAGCCAAATAGCTAGCCAACCACAAAGGCCAAGCCCTCAGTCAAAAACCAATCTCACATCCAAACCTAAACACTTGACCATTCCACCCAGGCCCAGTTGCCATCAACAGCTTTGTTTCAGTCGGTTATAACATGATCCGAGTTAGATTGTTTGCTAGCTATACACACAAAATACATCAAACAGATAAATCCCAAGGAGGGTCCATAGCCCACCAATCAAGGGATGTTCGACGATATAGTGAATTCAGGTTCTCGAGTCCTCTTGGAGTCGTCTTTTTATTTCTTTGAGCATACTCTTTCTGTCATTTCTTTCATCGAGTCTCCCTGGGGCTTTTTGTTTTCTATCTCACCTAAACTCCTCAATCGAGTCACCCCAGGGCATATTTTTCAATCGAGTCTACCGGATCTTCTCACTAAACACCAAACTCGAGCACTACTAGAAACACGCTAAATACTGTCGGAGGATTTACTGTCGGAATTTTCCGACAGTAATCACTGTCGGAGGTTTGGAAATTACTGTCGGTATATCCGACAGTATTGTTAATTTTTTGGCGGGATAAATATTACTGTCGAAAATAATCCGACAGTAATTTTCCGACAGTAATTCAGGTATATTCTCAGAATATTCCTTTTCATCCGACAGTAATTACTGTCGGTATCTTTCGACAGTAATTTTCCGACAGTAACTAGGGGAATATTCTTCGAATATTCGTTTTTTGCATCGTCAGAATTTTGGAGATTGATATTACTGTCGGAATCCGACAGTAAATTGAAATTAAAACCCTAAATCGAACAGCCCCCTCCCCAGCTTTCTCAGTTTACTCTCTGTCTCTCTCAGTCTCTCAGTTCACTCTCTCTACATCTCTCTCTCTCTCTTTTGCTTCAGCCGTGGTCTCTCGCCTCAGTCAGTCCCCCACCGTCACCACCGCCGTGCTGCCGTCATCGCCTCCGTCAGCCGTGGTCTCTAGATCTCTCTCTCTCTCTCTCTCCCTGCATTACCTCCGCGGCGCCGCACTACCACAGTTTTATCTTCACCGGTAATTACCGCTTCCGAGCAACTCTTCACGCCGGTAATCTTTTCTCCCTCTCTCTCTCTCTCTCTCTTTCTCTCTCTCTCGATTCATTGCCTGTTGGAGATTAATATTACTGTTGTTCGTTTCATTCCATTCACAACTATTGGATGTATTGTTCTTTGTGGTAGTTTTGTCGTCCCAATTTGACACCCATTTGCTAGTACGTGGATTGTGTGTGTATTGTTCTAAACTGATATTGGTTCATGGTTTGAAATTCATTGGTAAGATGAGATATATTTTTCTTTAATTCTTTCTTGATTTTAGGTAAGAGGTAGTAGTTGGTTTGATTTTTTGTTAATTTTTTGTTTTTATTTTTCGTTGTTTGCTTTCAAAGCGTTAAAAGCTGTTAAAAAAATTGAAAAAGGCCAATTAGTTCATGTTAACTTTACACAAAATAAACTACATTTTGTTTGTTTTAATTAAAAATTACATGAGAATGTAAAAGATATATATGTATATCCCCAACACTCATCTTTTTATCCTCATAATGTTATGTATCACACAAACGAAAGCATAAATAGTAAATCTGTCTCTTTAAAAGTACACTTCAACCAGTAGTTCTTTCTTTTTTGTTTTTATTTTTGCAGAACTTTTCTCTCTAGTTTCTAGTTTCAAATGCTATCATTAAAGTAGCTACATAAGGCATTTCTAATGCTACATCCAGTAATAAAATTATTAGATAGTGGAGTTTTATATTCAAGTACATTAGTGCAAGAAACTAACTTAATTAGGCGGACTACATGGTTAAGCTAAAATAATTATGCATTGAGGTTTATATCCACATATACATTAACAGAAGGGAGCTTTCATTTATACTTTACATGCTCATAGTGTAAGTGTATAAAGATGCGCATTTTTCATTTCTAATCTATGTGAGTTCCATTAATATAAATAAGTATGAACTGATCTCTTCTTCTTTCGAGTATAGCTAGACTTCTCCCTTTCCCCTCCCTGGTTAATCAATTGTCTTTTTCTTATTCTTCATTCATTTTTCTCGCTATATTCTTAAATGCCAAAAGATATCTCCTCTTCAAGGCATTTGCCCCCCACCCCAACCCTCCTATTATTTGCCGACCTCTCAAACATATTTTGTTGTATGTATATGATCTTTATTTTATTATTATTTTTTAAAAATTAGCGTATATTTTACAGGTTTAAACTCTAGTGGTCCTAATATATCCAGTTTTTAGTTTGAAAAGGAATTTTGTTTGGCTTTTATTGTTTTTTTTTGGGACAGTCGATTGTACGTATATTTGCTAGTACGTGGATTGTATGTGTGTGTGTGTGTTTTTACAGGCGTATGTTTATACTTTGGGTAACAAGCTTGGCTGCTTTGGGTAACTAGTTATGAGAGCAAATTCAAACATATTTATGTAACAATCTTTATGTAACAATCTTTTGAAAATTAGTTTTTCTTACAAAGTTGGCTAGTAAAGATTGTGGGAACTTTCTAAAATTAAATTATTTCTTTGTACATTCAAGGTTGTCATTACTATATTGGAGAATTACTCGGTGGAGGTCAATGAAAATATCAACTTTTATGTCTTAAACTACAAATCTCATTGTGCTAGTCATTAATTGTTTTCAAGATTTTATGGATACTATTTTTTATTATGGTCCTCAACATATATTTTATGACTTCTTGGTATACCTAGAATTTTCATGTTTTTCTATATGCAAAGTGTATCCTACGATACGTATCATGATAGATGAAGTATACACTATACGTATCCCATTCGATAACTATGTTCTCTTTCCTTTTGCTAGTTCTTTGTGGTAGACTTTTGCCTTGTAGACTTTTGCGATACGAATGGATCGTGTCACCTTGTATGTATGCCCCTTGGTATAATGACACGGTTGCCCTTAGAACCCGACGTGCATGATATTTGTGTTGAGTTGAGAATTGAGAGTATTATGTTGATATTCATGCCTTAGTTGAACCACTTAATGTGTTTCACTTCCCTTTGGAGATTTAATGTCTCTATTGTATGCCTGTAGCAGGATGGCACGAACTAGGAAGACTGTCAGGATGTCAGTTATGCATCCGATCTTATTTCAACTCAGACACGCATTACGAGAACTGAGAGAACTTGAGGACCAACTGAATGTGGCCCTAGGTGAGACACCCCGAGTGGAGCAAGTGACCCCACCGAACCCTCCTGCACCTACCCAAGACTCCAATAGGGAATGTAATCATTGAGAGTGTGTTACACTCTATGTTTCGACTAGCATGTGTAGTATGTGGTATTGGTATCCAATGATACCGATCCGTTCCGTTGAATGTATTTAGAGTTCGAAACTCTTATTATTATTTATGTTGACCTTGTGACTTATTGACGTGAATAGTGCATCACGAGCATGTTAACTTGCGATTCCGTTAGCTTTTTATATTGTCGGCTTGTGATAAACCTAGTAGTGCAATTATTCATAACAGAGTCCTATGACTCGCGTGACTTCGAGGTGTTGCATTTATTGCACCCTTTGACTCAAGTCTATTCCTTTGATGATGGGATGTAAGCTAAGAAATATAATCAACTTTGACTTAAATCAATTAAACATATATTTTGTGATAATTCATTAATAAATTATAATATCTGGACACCAGTCGCACTTCGGTGGTTCTTAGAGTTATCAAACTTTAAGAATGGACGGGTAGAACAAAAGGATATTATTTTTCATTAATGAATTTTGCTTGTTTCTTTACCCTATAAAGTTTCAGAAATTACCCTTAATCACAACCTTAAATTCTAAACCCCAACCTAAACCCTAAATTGGACCCTTAAACAACCCTAAACCATATCTAAACCGTATCCAGTTAAAATTAATCAAATATATTTATCTTTTAAAAAAAAAATCAAGTTTTTAGAAAATTAGGATGTAAGCTAAGAAATCAACTTTGACTTAAATCAATTAAACATATATTTTGTGATCATTCATTAATAAATTATAATATCTGGACACCAGTCGCACTTCGGTGGTTCTTAGAGTTATCAAACTTTAAGAATGGACGGGTAGAACAAAAGGATATTATTTTTCATTAATGAATTTCGCTTGTTTCTTTACCCTATAAACACTAAACCTTATCTAAACCCCCTAAACCCGATCTAAACCCTAAATTCTAAATCATATCTAAACCCTAAACACTCAACTCTATCTAAACCCCCGAAACTCTATCTAAACCCTAAACCATGCCTAAACCCTAAATATTATCTAAGTCAGTATCTATCATTATATTCTCGCAAACCCAGATCTAAAGCTGATCGTCCCAAATTTCCCACATCAATGTAGGTTTATTGGATTCAAGATGGGAGATCCTTCAATTGAAGTACCTCTTTCATTCGCCGTGGAGCAATTACTTGATAAAATTTGTGTACGTCGTCGTTAATTATCTCTGCCGCCGAATTAAGCTTATTTAAGAAGAGGAATTCTTGAAAGCATCCAAGGACAACGGAGTTTTGTAATTCTTTATGTCGTTGATAGCTGTCCGTCCTTTCATAGATCCCTACAAATATTGCTCGTGAAGAAGAGTTCTCGGCACTTGGGACTGACCTCAAAAGGGTTGAAAACTATTCTTATGCTGGAGATGCTACTAAGTTTTTTAAAGCTTAGTCTTAACTCCTGTAAGGATACTTTGCAATCCTTGTGAGCTCACTCCCAAAGTGCCGAGAACTCTTTTCACCCAATATTTTTAGGCTTCAATGAACGATGGAGAGCTGTCAACGACATAGGAATTACAAAACTCCGTTGTCCTTGGATGCTTTCAAGAATTCCTCTTCTTAAATAATCTTAATTCGGCGTAATTAACGACGACACAAATTTTATCAAGTAATTGCTCCACGTGAAAGAGGTACTTCAATTGAAGGATATCCCATCTTGAATCCAATAAACCTACATTGATGTGGGAAAGGGAAGATCTTTAGATCGGGTTTGACGAGTATGATGATAGATACCGATTTAGCTAATATTTAGGGTTTAGATAGTGTAACAGGCGTGATGTCGACCGATGAATTGTGATTACCGTAATAAGTGTATTTTTCTCATACTAATCATTTGTTGCTTAATAGGAGTTATGTCGATCGACGATCGCGATTGGATGTATAATCGGAGGTTGCCGAATCGTAGTGGTATTACGAGATGAGTTCATTAGAGGTTTGAAGAGTTTTATCGAATTTGCTCTAGCGAACCCCAAATACATGATGGTAACAACATAAGGTGTCCATGTGATGGCTGCAAAATCGAAAGTACTTCCCTTCGATGATTGTTGAGAAGCACCTTCTCCGGCACGGGTTTCAAGTTGGGTACAAGCGGTGGGTAGCTCACGGTGAGCAAATCGAGTAGTGTCTAGGCCGGAAAGTAACCGGCAGAGGATTCTGTACGTGAACTGAACCGGTAAATACGAGTGTGAACGATGAACCATTTCGTGGTATGGAAGATATGGTTAGGGATGTTCTTGGTCCTCATTTTGACCGGTCGGAGAACGCACGTCAAGAGGAGCCAAATCCGCAGCTAGTAAGTTCATTGAAGCTATGGAGTGCGCAACGGAGAAGTTGTATCCTGGCTCGAGCGGGCCGTTTTGGAGGCGTGAGTTCCTAAACATCAAGTCGATTGCAATATTAGTCAATCTGGTTTCAATCGTCTTATGAAAGCACGAAAAAGCTTTGCGAAAGGGAATAAGATGCCGAGAACTTCTATCGGACAAAGAAGATGGTTGGGCATATTGGGTTGAAATATGAGAAGATTGATGCGTGCAAGAATGATTGCATGCTTTTCTACAAGGAAGATTCAAACTTGAAAGAATGTTCCGTGTGTGGCCATGATCGATATAAGCCGAAACGGAGGGCGGTTCGAAACGCAAGAAGAATGAACCTTATAAGCGGTTGCGTTACTTGCCGTTGACTCGAGATTGCAACGCCTCTACGCGTCTAAAGCTAATTCGAAGCTATGCGTTGGCACAAAGAAAGCCCGCGAGGATGGCGTGTTGACTCATCCGTCGACGGCTTGGCTTGGAAACAATTTGATGCAACCCATCCCGACTTTGCCGAAGCTAGAAATATCGGGTTGTGCATATGCGCGGATGGTTTTACTCCTTTCGGGCCTGGGCGAAGTCCTACTCTTGTTGGCCGGTTATAGCTACCGTCTACAATCTTCCACCGTGGTTGTGTATGAGTGATCCTTATATGTTCTTGTCCTTTGTTCATACCTGGACCGACTAGCCCTGGCAAGAATATTGATGTTTATCTCCGCCCTTTGATTGACGAGTTGAAAATGCTCTGGGAAGACGGAGTGGAAACATGGGATGCATTCAAAAAAGAAAATTTTAAAATGAAAGCCGCGTTGATGTGGACGGTGAATGACTTCCCTGCCTATGGGATGTTATCGGGTTGGAGCACACATGGGAAGCTTGCATGTCCTATTTGTATGGATGACACTAAGTCGTTCACACTCGAGCACTCTCGTAAACCTTGTTGGTTTGATTGTCATCGTCAATTTCTACCGGATGACCACCCTTTTAGATCACAGAAGCAGCAATTCACCAAGAATAGGGTTGAGCGTGATGAGGCGCCTAGACGTTTGAGCGGTGAAGCTGTTTATGAAAAGGTGTCTAAACTACAGAAGACCAGGTGGGGGAAGATGTATGCAAAGGATAGACTACGAGATTTTGGTGTAAAGCATAATTGGACCAAAAAGAGTATATTCTGGGAGTTGCCTTATTGGAAAGATAATTTGATACGCCATAATCTTGACGTCATGCACATTGAGAAGAATGTGTTTGACAATATTTTTAACACCATTATGGATTGGAGGGCAACTACCAAGGACACACCCAAAGCCCGAATGGACATGAAAGACATATGTAAGCGGCCTGCCTTGGAGCTAAAAGAGGTCAATGGTAAAACAGTGAAACCTGTCGCTCCATACGTGCTAACCAAGGAACAAAGACTTCTAGTGTTGAAGTGGTTGAAGGGATTGAGGCTTCTAGACGGTTACGCTTCTAACATCGGAAATTGTGTAAATGTAGATGAAGGAAAGGTTCATGGTTTGAAGAGTCATGATTGTCACGTGTTCGAACAGGTTACTTCCTATTGCGCTTAGAGACTTGTTGCCCGACAATATATGGATTGCGTTAACCGAGTGAGTGAGTCATTCGAGCGTTATCATCCGGCCTCTGCGGGTTGATGACATGAGAAGACTCGAAGCGAGCATTGTCGTGACGATTTGCAAACTTGAGAAGATCTTTCCTCCGTCTTTTTTGATTCTATGGAGCATTTACGGTCCACTTGGCATATGAAGCTAGGGTTGGGGGTCCAGTTCAATACAGATGGATGTATCCATTTGAGAGGTAATAACTCGTCTCATAATAATCGTTTTCATGATCTATAACATACTTAAAAGTCGGTTATAGCTTGAGTAACATTTTTTATCTGTCATGCATCGCAATTAGGTATCTCGGTCATTTGAAAAGGAAGATGAGAAACAGGGCAAAGGTTGAGGCCTCAATATGCGAGGCTATTATTATAGAGGAAATTGTTGCCTTTGCCGCGCAATATTTTCATCCCGATATTGAAACGAGATTGACTCGGGTTGGGCGCAATTATGATGGTGGAGAGCCCGATGTCAATGAGGACATCTCATTATTTAATGCTCCGGGTCGGCCACTCGGTAAACCGGTTAAGACTCGAATGCTAAGCAATAAGGAGTATGAAGCTACGAGACTCTATATACTCCTTAATTGTCCTGAGGTTGAGGAATATCTCAAGTAAGTTAATTATCAATTTCATTTAATTTTAGATAGTCGTCCGATTCAAATTAAAGTTGCAAGATGCACAAATAACTCGTATAAACTCTAAACCTAATGCAGTATGTTCGAAGATCAAGCCGGAGATGATATATCTGACGAATTGCGAGATATCAGGACAGAGAAAGAGTTTCCGTCGTGGTTACGCAAATATGTAAATATCATTTCCTGGCTCGATTTATATGTAGACATCTTATATATGCATCCAAACGGTATAATGGCTCAGTCATTAAAAAATGTCTATTATGAAATACTTTTCAGGTTTTGGAGCATCCTAATGACCCGAGAGTCGAGATTATCTCACATATCTGCAAATCCGTTGATGAGAGTTACTTTATACAACGGATATTATGTGAATGGCTATGTCTTCCATACAAAGGAATACGGGAGGGAAAACAAACGGATAACGGCGGTGTCAATCTTAAAGGCAACCTTGACTATTATGGTGTCCTTAAAGAAGTCATCGAGTTACGATATCTCGGGAGGAAAAATATAGTCCTATTCAATTGTGGTGGCGAGACGGTGTACGAGGTATAAAAAGCACGACTCGTTTGACCTAATCGATGTGAAGCACACGTCTAGACATGCGGGTGATGATGTGTTCATCTTAGCATCACAAGCACAACAAGTCTACATGACACCATACCCTTATCGGCGCGATGAGAGGGGATGGTGGGCATTTGGAAGACCAAGGCCGAAGCACTATTGATATAGCATATCGGTCGACGACATAACTACTGAATCGTCATTAGAAGGATGTTATCAAGAGGATGAAATGCCCGTACCTCCCGTTGTATCTTCGATAGTCATCCAATGGATGAAATGCCCGTGCCTCCCTTGGGCCTGGAGATAGTATTGCCCGTTGATTTGCCACCTCCTTCCCGTCGAAGACGAAATCCCGATTATTGAAGGTGATGCGAAGAAGACGGCGAGGTAAGAAGGTGAAGAGGATTGGATGTCCGAGGATGAGGCGAAGAAGAACTTGAGTTTTGTAGTAGCGACTCAAACGCGAGGCTGGAGAATCGAGAATGAAGAAAATGCAAACACGAGAATGAAGACTCGAGTAGTCTTGCAATATGTACCGTTTAGGCTCTTTTATTTTTGTTAGAAATTAAATGTCATGTGTAGAACGCTATTTGTATGTTACTTGTTATCATGAAGATGAGAGATTTTAATTTATGTTATGTATTTTAACTTAATTGTCATCTAAACTTAGCGTTAATTGTCAACATTAATATACTAATTTATATATAGACATGTCGGGACGAGCGGTAGAGGTAGGAGTCGGACACCTAAGGTCCGACTTCTACCTACTTGCATTACTGGCTACTGTACTGCGGAGGAGGCGACGACTTGGATCGGCCCGAGGATGCGCCCGACTCTCCCCACGAGCCGATGAGCGGGTGGGTCCTCATCGACTCCGGATGGGCACGCGAAAGATGGTAGGATTATCGTTACCATCTCCGGCCTTAAGCGATAAGTAATAATATTTCGGTTTAAAATTTTAATGCTTGTACATTGGTTAAATGTTAATTGCATATTTGTATAATATATTTGTTTAATATATATTTGTCGGGTTTGCGGGCGGGTATCCCGATCCGACCCGCTTCCTTGGACGTATTCTACGACGAGATGAGGCACGAGTGCGGCCACATTACTCTAACGTGCCTACGGCGACCGAGACCGGTGGTGGGATGATTTTAGGGTAAGGATTCTAAGGATATATAAAATATGTTAATGTTTAATAATTTAATAATTTCTATCAAAGTTTATAATTAATATGTTTAAATTGGTTAAACTTGCGGCTTCATTATTGTTGGCTGAGCACTCGGCGCCGAGGCGCACGAGGCGTTTAGGTTGATGTGCGCGAAGAAGTTCCGCGTGGATTTACGGCATGAAGAGGGCGTGGATGAGAGGAGGGCGAGGGCTCCAAATTTCATCGATGATGTCGGCGCCGATAAGTACATTATAATAATATACTTGATTTAATTTCATTCCTTAAATAGATGAGAGATTTTGTATATATTGTATCTCTATAACAATTTTAACATTTTCACGGTATACCGAGGGTTGGGATTCGATGATGCTAGGTGTCGCCGATCGCCACGAGCGAGAATAAGAGCGGCACGGGGAGGGGCGTGAAGCACACCTCGGGGTCGATCAACACCTCCGAGCACCACTTGCGCATGGTAAGGACTTTAATGTGTTGTATTGTAATTAATTAATACATGCTTTAATTGTTTTACGTATGCTTTAAATTGTTTTGTTGGGTAGCCATGTGGATGCTATGAAATCCATGGCTGAAAGCAGGGCACTGATCAGTGCAAATATGTTGTTTTATAAGGGGTTTGAGTGTAAATGTGAAGTTTTAGGAGGGTTTGAGTGAAAATAGGCCTTTATGAATTCATCAAAACATACATATTATATGTTATTATTTTACTTATGCTTTAAATTGATTTGTTGGGTAGCCATGTGGATGCTATGAAATCCATGGTGAAAGAGAACCGTAACAATTAGGTTGTTTTAGAAGGGGATTGGGTGTAAATGTACTGTTTTAGAAGGGTTTGAGTGTAAATAGGCTGTTTTAGAAGGGTTTGAGTGTAAATAGGCCTTTATGAATTCCTCAAAACATACATATTATATGTTATTGTTTTACTTATGATTTAAATTGATTTGTTGGGTAGCCATGTGGATGCTATGAAATCCATGGTGCGAGAGAGGGTAACAATTAGGTTGTTTTAGAAGGGGATTGGGTGTAAATGTACTGTTTTAGAAGGGTTTGAGTGTCAATAGGCCTTTATGAATTCCTCAAAACATACATATTATATGTTATTGTTTTACTTATGATTTAAATTGATTTGTTGGGTAGCCATGTGGATGCTATGAAATCCATGGCTGAAAGCAGGGCACTGAGTGTAAATATGTTGTTTTAGAAGGGGTTTGAGTGTAAATGTACTGTTTTAGAAGGGTTTGAGTATAAATAGGTTGTTTTAGAAGGGTTTGAGTGTACAAAAGCCTTTATGAAAGGGTTTTTCAGTTTAAATAGGTTGCTTTAGAAGGGTTTGAGTGCAAATAGGTTGTTTTCGAAGGTTCTGAGTGTAAATAAGTTGTTTTAGAAGGGGTTTGAGGGTAAATAGACTATTTTATAACGATTTGAGTCTTAATAGGTTGTTATGAGAATGAATTGAGTTCAAATAGGCTGTCTTAGTAGGGTTTGAGTGTATATATAGGCTGTTTTTATTGTTTTCTTATAAGTTGATCGTGTTATAGCTTAATATGTGTTCTTCGCTAATTTTAATTCATTATATTTGTAGAATCGATACTACGGTACCGAGGTACCGATGAGCGATTTATTTCTGCGACCCACACCACTCTGCTCCTCTTGATCTTTGATTCGCCGATTGTCTTTGTCGATGAGACGGCAGAGAGAGCATTTGTAAGTATTACTTAAAATATTTTAATTCTATTTTGTTTATGTTTTTATGTTTTTTGTGACACAGAGAGCCTATAAGGACTCTATGTCCACGCAGGTCGCCGAGGGGCTTGTCCAGACGACCCCGAGGTGCGACGCCATTTGTCGGAGACATTTGGCATCGGTCATGCGAGTCAAGGAAGAAGAGGGAGATCGCCTCTACGGCTTTGGTGACCACGGCGCCGCGTTTAGACCAGGCGGATCGACTTCTTCCTCGGCGACCACGTCCTCGGTCCTCGGAACCGATCGGCTACGGCGTGCCACCTCGAGAAGACGCAGACTCTCGGCGGCATTGCGGCAGCGGCAGGAGCGCAGACGGGATGCGGCAGCGAGGAAGAGAAGCGACGGCAGCGAGCGGCAGGCATTGCGGCGGTTATGGGGGCGAGCGACCTACTAGGCGTAATTTATTTGACCCCCCTCCATAGTAGACCCTCCACAGTAGACACATTTATTTTAGTACTGTAATATATTTTAATTTGTATATATATTAATTTTAATTTAGTTTATGTTTTAGTTGTTAATTAGTTTTGTTGCAGTGTGGTGTGTGTGATTTGTGTATATATAATTGTTATATCAGGTGCAAAAAAAATAAATTTAAAAATTTTAAATTTTATTTTTTTTATTTTAATTAGAAATTATTGTCGGAAGTTCCGACAGTAATTAAAATACTATTTTACTAGTAAATTGCTGTCGGAATCTCCGACAGTAATTACTGTCGGAGCTTCCGACGGTAATTTTACCCTTGTTCGGTAGTAGATTGCGTCGGATGATCCGGCGATAATCTGTCGGAGATTCCAACGGTAATATCCGGCGATAATTCTTCAAAATATCCGACGATAATTGTCAAAATATCCGCATAATTCTGTCGGATTCTGTCGAATTGCGTCGGAGAAAATTACCGTCGAAGGTTTACTGTCGGAAACTGTCGGAGCGCTTCCGACAGTAAATTCATCATTACTGTCAGAATTTTTTAATTACTGTCGGAATTCTCCGACAGTAAAGACGTGTTTTCCAGTAGTGGAGTCACCATCACAACTTCTTAATCGAGTCTACCGAGGCTTCAATCATTTAATCAAGGATCATTGTTTCTATCATGAACAAAAGGCAAACAAGGGGCTATACCCCTTTTGATCTTCAGATTCGGGATCTTTCTCACCGACGGCATAGTTGGTTCATCACTGTCAAAGACACGAGTATGGGGCTGCACCCATTTGATCTCCAAAAACATGATCTTTAAACACCAATCTTGTAAAAAGGGCACAAACATGGGGCTACACCCTCTTGACCTCTGGGTTCAGGATTTCATCACATGTTCAACTTGTCATATAGAAGCAAGGGCTGCACCCCTCTGACCTTCATGAACATCATGAGTTCGTCTTGTCAGAAGACATGAGCATAGGGTTGCATCCCTCCGTTCTTCATATAATGATATATTGTCACATGTTTCAGCTTGACAGAAACACGAGCAAGGGGCTGCACCCCTCCGATCTTCATAGAAGGATCTTCCTCTTTGATTTCACCATGCTTCCCTCTCACAAAGAGGGCACAAGGTCAGGTCTCCATACCGTTGATCAATGGTCGTGGTTTTCACCACAAAAAGGGAGCAAGGAGGCCATCTCCCCAACGTTCTACAGAAATGGGCCATGTGGCTTTTCCTTGTGGAAACACGGCCAGACAGTAAATTTGTATTGAGTTAGGATTCCTTCTGATGTATAAGAAGGAGGACCGACCAAACGAGTGACTGAAATTGAATCCGGATGCCTGTACTGGTCAAGCGACCTCAAGGACCAAAATTTCACCCACCTTCATCCCAAGGTCGCCAGCAATACCTACACTCATAAACTCATAAAGCTATCCCACAACCACATTTCAAGCCTTTCAACCATATCACATATCCATCACCCTTGCCTCATCATGTCTTTTCTGTATATGTTTAAAGAACAAGGACACACACTCCAAATCTGAAGTCTCATTTTGATTGAAAGTTTTGGATAGCTTCTCTGTTGTATGAGCTTGCATTTCAATAGTTGCTGCATTAAACCTTTGCAAAAGCTAATCTTCTGCAGTACCCTCCTTGGATCGAGGACACCACATCATGTCAACAATCACCTTCCAAGTCTCGCCCAAGCCGCAAAACAAAACGTCATCAAGGGCCCGACATCCAACATGCTCAGAAAACGTCGCTAATGCCTCAGCACTTTCATCATCTCCAGCAGAATCCCAATGGGACTTCACACATTAAATCTCAACAGAAGCATTTCCAATGGTTGTGCACACCATCCCCAGGAGTATCAGTTATTCGGTCATTTCTCTGCAGGTGTAAGCCTGAGGCCTCTGGAAATAAGCCACTCAACCGACACAACTCAGAAAACGTCGCTGACGCCTCAGGACTTAGAATCTGTCCCATCGAACACCACACAAGACGGTATCTCTTGGTCATTTCCCAACGGGTGCAAACTTGGGGTTCACAGATTTGACTATCCAATCATAACTTGCAGTGCATTCACACACGTTTGCACACCCAATTATATCACACACATGCTTTACAGCTTTAAAAAAAATAAAAACAAAACAAAAACAAAAAAAAAATAAAACAAAAACACCTTTCACATCTTTGAAACAAAAACAAAAACAAAAACATCTTCCACATCTTTGGCAAAGAAAAATAACAAACATATCCCACCCCTGAACTACGTTCTGGTCTGATTCCCCATTGGGATACGTAGGCAACCTCTTAGGAGGTACGACCATCCAATTATATCTCACATAGCATGTTTGCTAATTACCATGCTTTTTCACATCCCTGAACTACGTTTTGGTCTGATTCCTGAAACGGGATACGTAGGCAACCTCTTAGGAGGTACGACCATCCAATTATATCTTACTCGAACTGCGTTTGGCTTGATTCCTATTTAGGATACGCAGGTAACCCTTAGGGGGCCCAGCTAATGTTTTCGTTTCATACGAAGCTGGATGTCTATCTTTTTCGACGACGCTCACTTACTTCTAAGTGAACGTAGTTGAGGGCTCTGTAGACACCCAGAATTCATACCCCACATTATACGAATTGTCCTATAAATAATTGTTTATTTATAAATGGACTAACACTTGTTTCTATGATTATTTCAGGAAACAAAATATTCAACAGGACTAACGACGTCCAACAAACACAACAACTTCAGTTAGATCAACATCAAGGGTCAAATCTGAAGATACAAAGCTTGAAGGGTCAAAGCACAAAAGGAACAACTTCAAGGCACAAAGATTAAATAAAATTGACGGAGGTCCTAAAGCATAAAGAATGAAAGATGAAGATTCTAAGTGTAAATTCAGGAATTTAGTGCGCTGAAACCATGTTTGGTGCGTTGATACACCAAATCAGCCTTTGGTGCGCGGATGCCCATCCTGGTGCGCCGCGCACCAAACCAGCACTGCCTCACAAGTCAAGCCGCCCCGCTGCTGAAGACTTTGAAGGCACAAACGAAACTTCCTCCTTGCTTGTCCCGGAGAGTAACACATCAAATATCTCTCCCTCCTTCACCTATAAATAGAGGCTCTAAGCTCTCTCAAACAGACACCATCATCAGCTCTCTCTCTCTCTCTCTCTCTCTCTCTCTCTCTCTCTCTCTCTCTCTCTCTCACGGTAGAAAGAAAAAAAAGAAAAAGAAACAAAAAAGAAGAGTTTTCTAACTCTCTCCCTTTCACTCACATACACACACACATAATACACAACAAAAATAAAAAACGTAAGTGTTTCTTTCCTCGTATCGGTAGTAGTGGAAGCACATCGATCAGGCTATGAGCTAGCTTGATCCAATATAACACGACATAGAACTTGACCTCGAATTCTGTAAAACGTTAGAAGGTAAAATCCTTTCGTTCGTTATTTTATGTACCCATTTTAATATATAAATAAATACATTTTGAATTGTAAATGTGTATATATTTATTTTGGTACATTTGATATGTAAATACATGTATCATATTCATTAAATTCAAACATCGAAATATCCGTTTTTATTTAAATAGTTGATATTATATGTGTATCTATATATATAAATATGTAATATATATATATATATATATACTTTAAACTAAAATTTTATTTTAGTTATTTCCATTAAATATAAGTATATATTATAGTCATTTTATTTATTTTGTAATAAATAGAACATATATACACTTTATAACATAAACGGAGATATAAATCTCCGTAATACATTTTCTTCAGTCATATAATATAATGAACCCGTAGCATATAAACTCGAGCATGCAATCATAAGAGACCGAAAGGGTGAGTTGGATGCGTAAAACCTTCCCAACTCGTAACTTAGCCTCCGAACTCACAATCTCAGTTTTCTCTCATTTTCTATATAAATGAGGGTGGCGACTCTGTATTTTTAATATAAATGTGTTAAACACATTTATTACATTTTTTCGGGAGTCCAGAGCGAAAGGCCCAGAACGATATGCGGATCGGGGTGCTCACAGCCATGTGAATCTGCCACGTGATCCCAATATTACGGTACTCCTTCCACTTTGTATCCATTTTCTTACATAATAATTTATTCCATTTCTTTCCATTCCCAAGTCTCTCACAAAACCATTTCATTATTTTTGATCTTATACAATCCACCATGTGAGTGATGAGAAGACCGCAAGCCTCTAAAATCCAATTGTTGAATGATTCAGCGGCATTTGAGGTTATTTCGGCATACCTATTGTCGGGGCAATGTGTAATCGCCCACTTCTCGTATGAAATGGTGGCCAAGAAATCACAGGCAAGCTGTCCCCCTTCTTTTTTGAATATCTCAATTTTCTCATTAAACAGTCTAATGTTGGGGGCATACGCGTAGTCCTTGAGTCTTGAACACAAACTGCTGCGGAACGTGGTGGAATAGCATTTATCGGTAAACATTTCTTTCAAGTTCTGATAAAGATGCACCAAGCAAAAGAAATATTTGGAACTTTCAAACACATCGCATATTGCTTCCATTAAACCAACATTACAATCGGATACAAACAACACTTCACGATCAATTGCTCCTTTTATCTTAGACAAAAACCAAGCCCAATTATCCTTATTTTCAGAACTTACAACAGCAAATGCAAACGAGAACAGACCTACAACATATGAATAATATTTAATTAACAACAGATTTGCGATGTATACCAGTGTGCATCGCGATGCACAAAAGTACTACAAAAGTACTAATTTTGTGCATTGTGATGCACTACTTTCATTCCCGATGCAAAATAATGTACTAAATGTATCTCTTATTAATAAAAGTACAAACAGGAGCATAAAAAACATGATCAGGCCTATGATATTAATCAAAATAATGCTGAACACAAAAGGAAAAATGTAGAACAAATAGACGTACCTTGATTTCCATCCTTGGCCGTGGCAGACAAAAATGTGCCCTTGAATCGAGTTTCATAAATGTCCCATCTATGAACAATAGAGGACGGTAGTAATTGAAACTATCTACGCATGCCCGAAATGAAATGAACAACTTACTGAACCGATTCGTATCATCGTTCGATTCCAAGAAAGCAAAGCTACCAGGATTACTCTTATGCAAGGTTTTAACGTACCACTGCAGCTCCTGGAAAGATTTTTCGTAACAACCAAATATCTTCTTTCGAGCATTCTTTACACTCCTCCATGCCTTGCTGTATGTTATCTCAATGTCATAATTAGTCCTCACGTGATCAATTAAATCCTTTGGCGAATAGCTTGGTCGATTGTGAACATGGTCAAGAATCAGCTGCCCAATGATACCATAGCCCATCCTTTTCGAGTTATTATCGTTAACCATGGTCAAATGACAATTGTGTTAAAGCTTGCACTTGTATATGGATACCGATTCATCAACAGTTGAAGATGCCTTAATGAACCAACTACAACCATCACTGTATTTCTTCCCACATGCAACGCTAATCTTTTTTTGTTGTTCTTAATGTAAATGAATTCAAAACCAATGAATGGGTACTTTATAAGCTGCGTGCAAAAATCTTCCACTCCACCTTTAAATATTTGACCAATACCAGTAATAAGATTTGCCCTACCAGAATTCAAGAGTTCCTTTCTTGTTTGAACATGACAGACATCGTATGTTGGGACACTTTCAACATCGCTTTCAGAACTTGAAGAATTGGTACAACTTTTATCATTGTACTCCTCGTTACATTGTTGTGCATCGCCAAATAGATGTGGTGCATCACGATGCACAACTTTTCCTTTACCTTTGTCAAGGTTTTGTGCATCGCAATGCAAGTTTTGTGCATCGTCATCTTTGTAAATATTTGCATCGTCTTCTGCAATCTCATCTCCATAATTCCATTCTTTATTAATCTCGTAACTCAAACCAGTATCAATTTCAAATATATCAACAATGATAATAGAAACTGATAAAATTTTGGCCAATGTCAACATATTTTTGAAATCTTCTTCGTTGGTTTAACAACAATTATTATGTGATCCTTCAGTGTATTTCAAAACACAATTATCTGATTAAAAAATGGAATATTTATCTCTGGTGCATTCGATCAACTCAGATAAACTAAAATTCTCTGAAATTGTCGAAATAATAGTATCTCCTTTGAATTTCAAAGCAACATGACACAGGTTTGGTTTGTTGAATCCATTGATTTCGATTTCAAAATGAATTCGATATTGAACTATTTTAGTATTTTTTAAGTTTCTTCAAGTTGATATTAATGAAAATTTTAGTAAGAAATCGCAATGGAGATAAATATAGGATTGGAAGGAGTAAATCAAGAAAATCGCACAACTAAAAATACATAATAGATTGTTACATGGACAAGATGGAAACAAAACATAAATTTACGTTAGTACATTTGACGATGCACATAATAACCCTCTTCACGATGCACAAATTATAATGAAAATAATATTGTTATAATTGACGATGTACAAAATTATACTTGACGATGCACATTTCTTACACACACAAAAAACGAACAACAATGCATACTTGACAATACAAAACAATATACTTGACGATGAACATTTCTTAATACAAAAATCACAAAAATATATTGACAATGCACATGATGCAAATTTTATACCGACGATGCACATTTCTTAATACAAAATCACAAAATATATTGACGATGCACATTTAGCACAAATGATGATGCACAAATACCACTTAAAAAGCGTCATATTTTGATACGGGGACAGTTTTGGAAAAAAAATAAACTTATCACTTAAAAGGGACTTAAGCGAATGAAAACAAATATAGTGGACTTAAGCGGTTAAATATTTCACAAAAGGTACCGGCCCACAATTTTTCCTATAAATTAATACTCTCTGTTTTAGACAAATAATCTACTATTTTATTTTGAGATATTTCATATAAAAAGTCGGTTTTCAAAAAATTATCGCAATCTTCATAATTTTATAATTTTACCCTCCACATATGTATAAACCTATTAAGTATGCTTAAATATTTTTATAATTATGACCAATTTTAATGATATTTATATATCTTTAATTATTAGACTTTTCAAACGTTGACTCTTTTGGGTAGAACGGAGAGAGTATTATTTTCTAACCTGTACTAATATTTTATTTTGGATATCATAAACCCTTATATTTACAATAACTCATTACTCATCTAAGTCCCTACTTTAATTTAATAGACCTATAATAAGCAAATTTTACCTACCCGTATTTTCTCTCAATTATAGTTTTGATCGTAATTAATCACCCTTAATTATCTGTGCCTCGCAAATAAGGGTTGATAGAGGATTCGTTTTGTTTGTTAGGCGGCTTATGCCTCGTGGAAGGTTTTCATAGTTAAGGTATTTTCTTGGCTAGGTGTTTTGTGTTCTTTTGTAATGTTTTTCTAAGTACTCCTTCTCTCGGTTCCTAAAAGATTGTCCCGTTTAATTTAACTGACAAATTAAGAAAAGATAATTAATTTTATTAAAAATATTATAAAAGTGTTATTTTTCAATATTACTCATGTAAAAGTGGGACCCATTGATTAAAAAACAGTGATAAAATGATAAAGGCCTTCCAAAAAGAAAATATTAAAAAGTGAATAGTTTTTTTAAAATGGCAAAGAAGGACTCCTTTTGTAGGAACGGATGGAGTATTTCCTTAACTAAGAGCCCGTTTGATACAGCGTTTACAAAACGCAGTGTTTTAAAAATGCAGCGTTTTAAAAAACGCAGTGTTTTAAAAACGGAGGTCTTTCCTTATAAATACGTTTGGGATATCACTTCAATACGCAGCTTTTTTTTCCTAGGAGCGTTTTAAAACTGCGTTTTGGGAAAAAGCTGGAATTCAGCGTTTTAAAACGCAGCTGCGTTTTGAAAACGTTGCGTTTTCTGCCGCAGTATTGAAACACATTTTTTGCAAATAAGCTGCGTTTTATCCCTGCGTTTTGGCCAAAACGCTCGACCAAACGTGCTCTTAGATGGAGTGTCCAATGACTTTGGCCGTTAAAAAAAAAAAAGAAAGTGTTAGGAGTAAGCCAAACATTACTACTCCCCCCGTCCCAAAATTATTATTTTATTTGATTCGGCACATAAATTAAAAAAATAATTAATTTGATTATTAATGATAGTATAGTATGTAATTTTTTTTAATATCTATGTGTATGTGACCCATAATTAAAATAGAGAGAGAAAAAGTAAAGGTAAAATGGTAAAAGTGATGTCCTAAAAAGAAAAATTTCAAACACGTTATTTAAAGACGAAAAAAAAAAGAAAAACAAGACAATAATTTAGGGACGGATGGAGTATGGAGTTTTTAGTATTACTTATAACTTATAACTACAGTAGTGTGAATGACGTCATAATAAAACTCATAGCATAATAGATGCTAAAATATAGGTAAATTACAATGAACCTCCTTCAACTAGCAGTTAGGTTTGATTTACCCTCTTCAACTACTAATTAAAGCAATGTACCCCCCTCAATTGTAATATTTTCATAAATTACACTTTTTATTTAGGCACTATCGTTTGAATTGACAGAATTTGCCCACCCAAGACTCGTATGACCATCTGTACGTATTATTTTTAAGATAATATTCAAAATAAAGATAAACAATTACTTTTTTGACCATCTTTCAGACAAACAGGGTCTTACAGCAACAAGGATAAAATAGTCAATTGAAACACTAATATGACTTTATTATTAAAAAAATACTTAAAGATGGTCACAAAAGCCTCAGGTGTGCATTATACGTCAACTCAAATGACAGTGCCTAAACAGAAGCTATGATTAAGAAAAATGCTATAGTTGAGGGGGACAATTCAAACCTAACCCATAGTTGGGGGGATTATTTGTAATTTACCCTAAATATATTCATTCATGATTTCTTAACTCTTTTTTTGGTTCTAAGTAGGGGTGTAAATTTAAACCGCCGAACCGCGAAACCGAACCAAACCAAACCAAATCGAGCGGTTTGGTTTGGTTTTAGACTAGGGTGGTTTGGTCACGGTTTAAAAATTTTATAAACCGATCGGTTCGGTTCGATTTGTGGTTTTAGGGGTCAAACCAAACCAAACCGAACCAAACCAAACCGTTATATATATATATATATATATATATATATATATAATATTCTTGTTATTAACGGTCATTGATTTGTCTTGAAAATTTTATACCGAGATCTAGAAAAATCTAAGAGTAAAGATGGTAATTGCACGCCTTAGTCTCTCAACTCTCTCTCTCTTTTTCTTTCACCTCAACGTAATGTCGTGTTTCACCATTAATCCGCTATTGTCCCTCTCACCTCGTCGGCACTCTCCGTTTCACCTCTCTAACATTCTTTCTCACACCTCATACAACCAAAATTTTCTCTCAACCATTGTAAGATCTCTCTCGACCTTACAAAATTAGTCTCAACTTTCTTTTTCTTTTTCAATATTGAAAAATTTACCTTGTCTTCTTCTTTTCCAATATTTGAAAAATAAATTACTTTGAACCATAAAATCGAACCGAATCAAACCAAACCGAATGGTTCGGTTCGTTTTGAAAATGGAACCGTTAGGAGGCGGTTCGGTTCATGATTTTGTCATAAACCGAACCAAACCGAACCATTTACACCCCTAGTTCTAAGGGGCTTAGAAATGGAGCAAATCTAAATCTTCATGTTTTGCGGATCCCCAATGACAACCCCAGAGGTTTACAAAATGTGTTTTTTTTCATAGTAATCATGAACAGTTGTATTGTACTTTATTCTTTCTAAATTATTGTCTTATGTGACTCTTTTGAATCAAATTGACTGTTTTAAATGCAAATTTGACATTTTTTTTTCAAAACATAAAACATGTAATTCGAATTGCAAGAAAAATACTACAAATTACGTGTTTTATGATGTAAAAAAATAATAAAAATAAAGGTCATATTTACATTTAAAAAATAATTCGTTTGACTCAAAAAGTCAAATAGAATAATAAATTAAGAACGGAGGGAGTATTATATATTAGTCATTCATTCCTTAAGAAGAGGTATATGTTGACCTTTTTTAGAAATGAATTTGATAAGTTTCCACTCTTTTTTTTCTTTCAATAAACTATATAACAATGACATTGTAGTATTTTTAGTGTAGTTTTCAAGTGTTATAATTTTCACTTTTTCTAATTAAATATAGAGTTAACTTTGAAAATTATCAATTTAACATTCCTACTATTGTTATTGCAAATGTCACCTTCGTACTATTTGCCCACCATCGTGATCGTTCAGATCATCCACCTCTATGCAATGGATACCTATCCCACATTTCGGAGTAGTTGGAGAACAGTTAGGAATCACCTCTCCTTGGGATATGTGCTTGGCCAATCTGACTTATGATCGGCTCGGGCTTCCTTATGCTCGCGGGCCTTGGCGCGTTACTCTGCTTGACTGTTGTCATTCTTGTTCGCGTATGCTCGAGGTCCGAGGTATTCCTCTTTCCCAATGTCATGTGTCGGCTGCTTGTTTTTGGCGAGTAGGTCTTTTGTTACGGGCTTATCAAATCCATAGTTCTCCCCCATTTTCCCAAACTTACAAATTCTAAGAATCCTTTCGACGAAGTATCCTTCCTATATAGACAAGCTTCTACATCAAAAACAAAAGGTCATACACTCTTACTTCTATCAAGTTTGATAAGTTACATTATGGGCAAGCAAGGCTAGAGTGAAACTACATTAAGAGTGGAAATTGCTGTGTTGTTATATCTTAAAGGGGTGTGTGTCACACCTAGTACATTTGGGGCAATACCTAATAATTAAAGACATGAACTATGTTAAAGAGAGCAACGTAATACAGTCCTCAACCCAAACCAATGGGATATGGTACCCTTTAATTTCTTTCGTTCATTTTCGAGCAAAAAGTAAATCTTTAATTTTTTTTTGGTGGATAATTTATGTTTTCTTAATTACATAAATGTTTTTCTTTGGAATGACTTTTTGTCGTCTTTCACAAAGTGTTTTCGTACGTAGGTGTAATACATAATTTGGTCCCTGAACTTTCTTGCATTTCTTACCTAGGTTCTTGAACTTTGATATTTCCTAATTTGATACTTGAACTGAACTTTTGGGTAATTAATTAGTTCCTCAACTCTCACCAGACGACACACCAGTACTTAAAAGGTCGGGTGTTCAAGCCTTACCAGAAGCACCGTTGTTGTTCAAGCCTCACCAAAGACCCATTTAGTACTGCTCACTTCTCTTAACATAGAGGTTGAGTGTTCAAGTCCTATACCATAGCCACCCTGATACTTCACTACTCTCAGCGGAGAGGTCGGGTGTTCAAACAATTTGTTCTAGCGACACCAAAGACATCATATATAGTATTAATTGTAGCCTTTCAAGGTATTAAATAATGATAATAAGGGTTTGAGTAAGGTCTATATCCCCTCAAACTTTAAAAATAAAAAAAAAAACTAATGGCAATCAGTTTAGACGTTAATTTTTAATTATTAAGACAAAAATACCCTTGGATTCAGAAATTGGCAATAGTGCCAAATTCTTTTGTTTTAGTTCAATGATATTTTCTTAACCAAAGATTCCCACCAGCAGGTAGACATGCCCAAACGGTTCGAACCACCGGTTCTAAAACGCGGACAATAAACCGTAACCGAACCGACAAATCATGGTTACGGTTACGGTTCCTAACGGCTAAGCCGGTTCGATTCCGTTCCAAACCGTAATTTTTAATTATTTTTTTAATATTTTCTTATAATTTTTTTTAAAAAAAGATTTCATCTTAAAACTTTGTAAAAAGCATTTTTTGAATTTTTGAAGCTTTGTAAATTTTTCATTTTTGAAATTATAGAGTAAACAAGGCAATTTCAAAATTAAAAATTTAAATTTTGGCGATTTTTCACGGTTTGGAACCGGCGGTTCCGGCTCCCGATTCTAAACCGGCGGTTCACGGTTTTGAGAAATTGGAAACCGAAACCAAACCGTGTAACCGGCGGTTCCGGTTCAGAGACGGTTCTGGTTCCTCACAGTTTCGATTTATGCAATTTTTTGGGCGGTTCGGTTCCAGTTCGAACAGCCAGTTCCGAACCGTTTGGGCATGTCTACCAGCAGGGAATCTACTTTTCTTATGCAATGTATAAAGAGAAAAAAAATTAAATATCAATGACGAAAAATAAAATAAAATTGCTTTATGCTCAAATCTATATTCATGTAGGTATTTCCTTGAAACTTTTTGTAACTTTATCTCTCTTATATTTAATACTTTATATTATATAATAATTAGCTAAACTGTATGCTACATCTATTTTTTTTTTCCCCACTACAAGTTTTACTTATCTACTACATAATGGTTAAATAAATTAGTCATTTTCATGACACAATTTCCTTTTAAAATAGGGCAAATTACAGGCCGATCCTTTTTTGGACATTTGTAATCACTCCAGTTCATCATACTTTTTTTAAAATCGAAAAAAGTATTTTTGAGGCAAAGAGATGATTTTGCCATTAATAAAAGAAAAATACGCGCGCATCAGGCATCGGGATGCAACAATTGGGCATCGAGATGCAAAAATTGAGTATCGGGATGCAACAATTGGGCATCGGGATGCACTGCCACCTTCTCAGATTAATTTGAGCATCGAGATGTAAGAATTGTGCACCGAAATTTAATTTGAGATGCGACAATTGTTGCATTGGGATGCAGTGCCACTTTCTCAGATTAATTTGGGCATCAGAATGCAAGAATTGTGCATCGAGATTCAATTTGAGATGCAACAAAATAGGCATCGGGATGCAACAATTGGGCATCGGGATGCAGTGCCACTTTCTCAGATTAATTTGGGCATCGGGATGCAAGAATTGTGCATCAGAATTCAATTTGAGATGCAATAATTAGATATCGAAATGCACAAATCTCTGCATCACAATTAACAAATCTTCATCTTGTATAGTTGAACTTATTAATTCTTTATAAATAGACATTGATCTTTGCATAAGATAGTATTCCTATATCATTGTGAATTTGTAATTTCGTAGTCCTAATAAATTCGATTGTCAATTTCACAAGCTTCAATACCATTTTGTTTTTTCATTTCATTAATCCTGCTTACTTTCATACTTACCTTTCATGCAAATTGGTACCTCGCTAACAGCTCTGCGGCCACTATAGTATAGAGTTTTAACTAAAGTCATACATGAGAGCACAGTACGGCATAATCACTAATCTATTAAAAATCATTCTGCAACAGCGTGCCTTAAAAAAATTCATTTGGCTCCATATACATTACAAAGTAATGCTATCAGCTACTATCCTAAACAAGAACCCAAATTCTATAAAAATGAAGAAAAGTATGGAAAAAACGATGGTATTTTAGGAGACAGAACAGTTATGGAAGAAATGAGAGCATACAAAGGAAGACAGAACAGTTATGGAAAAAAATGAGGTATTTTAGAAACAATTTTACGAAAGTGCCTTTTTCAGGTTAAGAAAAAAAATGATGTACTTTAAGTGTTAAAAACTTTGAAAAGGGGACGACCAACTATTTCCCGTTTAAAATACCTTGTTTGATATGAAGTAGTATTTACCTAAAGTTGATTTCCTTTATAGTTTAAAATTAATTTTTAAAGTTTTTTTAACTTCTCAAACAAATTATGCCTATTGTCAACATCAAAAAATTAAATCTATCAATTATTTTTCATCTAAATTTCTTCAAATAATTCTTTATAAAGCAAATTGAATGTAAACTCAAAAAAACTTAAAGATGTACAATTCTCTGCTTATTGTAAAAAAATAATTAAGTAATCGCTAAAAATATATTCATTAATTGATTTTTCATTCAAATTATTTAATTCCTTGAAATTCATAATTTGTACTCCAAAATTTAATATTATATGACTAATGTCATTTCTTTGTTTAGTCTTTTTGTCATTTATATTTTTTTTCTTATTTGTAAGCGAAAGAAATTAGACCTCTATATTATTTTACTTTTAGATGTTTTATTTATTTAATTTATTACATATAAAATTATTTATTTTCCTCTGCATGAGTCAATGTAATATTATTTGCAAAGACAAATAAAGGACAAAAATTAAAAAGGGGAACACGATTTTTAAATAAGGTGAGTTTGAAAGGCAATTGTGTTAAGACACTAAATAACTTAGTTAAACTTTAATAAATGTAGTGGATAAGAAAATTTTGTAGTGAAAATAGATTTTTTTCTTATTGTTAATTTTTAATAATTATTGTGCAAGCTGTGAATTGCTTATAACTACTAACTAGACATGAATCTCATGTTACGTTTAAAAAGATTAAATTAAAGTGATTAACACTAAAAAAAAAAATTCAGAAGCATTTCATGAAATCACTCATTACTTTTGTCTTTTCGTTATAAATTTAGTTATAAAAGATGACCTATTCTTTATAAAGTTCAATTCTATTTTAATTTTATTATTTCTTAAAAGAAAAATTGAACAAAAAAGAATTACAATAAAATAAATGTCACTTATGAGAATTGAACTTATGACCAAAAATATCTAACCTACAAAATTGTGCAAATTAAAGTGAATAACACTCAAAAAAAAAAATTCAGAAGCATTTCATGAAATCACTCATTACTTTTGTCTTTTCGTTATAAATTTAGTTATAAAAATGACCTATTCTTTATAAAGTTCAATTCTATTTTAATTTTATTATTTCTTAAAAGAAAAATTGAACAAAAAAGAATTACAATAAATAAATGTCACTTATGAGAATTGAACTTATGACCAAAAATATCTAACTACAAAATTGTGCCAATTAAGCTCGAGATACTACCTTTTTTTTTTTTTTTTGAAGAAAACACATATGTTATTTTTCTTAATTTTAATATATTGCTGGAAATAAAGGTCAATGAACGTAAAATATAATTCAAAACAAGCTTTGTAGATAAATACAAGTTATTGATAAGCATTCAAGATGAAAAAAAAATTCTCAAATTAGGTTATAACTTATACAAGAGCAAATTACAACAACAGTGAAAACATTAATTCCCCTAGGTTACCCAAGGGCATTTCTATCTTAACAATAAAAAAACTAATACCTCAATTGACTAGTTAGGAAATGCTAGAAAGTTCAGGGACCAAATTATTTATTAATCCTATTAGGTATGAAACTAATCTTTGCTCGCGATACGAAGAATGCTTGTGACTTCCAACAACAATTTTAAATAAGCTTCAATAAACTTCGATCTTCAAGTATTCAAATCTGAGTCCCTTTAAAGATCAGTACAAGAGAAATTTATCCTCATGAATTTTCTAAAGACCTTGACTCCGTCTATTTCAGAAAAATAAATTAATCAAAATGTGTGTAAGCGAGTCCAAAAACTACCAATAAAAAGTACCAATTGGAATATGCTCTTTTATTTAAGAAAAATCAAAAGCTATAATATAGTTCATTCGTTCTTAAATTATGGTCTTGTTTAATTTTTTTTGTTCAAGCAAGATATTTTTCGAATGCAAATTTTATGTATATTTTTTACAAAATCATAAAGCACATAACTCATAGTACTTTTAAAATACTACATTTGAAAATTTTGAAAAATATACATTAAATTAATATTTTAAAATAAATTTATTTAACAAAAGAAATTCAGACAGAACGATAATTTAAAAACAAATGAAATATTTTTTTGTCTTTTAAAATAGGTCAAACAACACAAATGGTCCCTGTAGTTTATGAGTTTTTTGTTTTTGGTCCCTACACCTCGTAAATGCTCCCTAAATTGAAGACCTTTAACACAAATGGTCCTTCTGTCTAATTCGGTTAATTATTTGCCCTTAAATCGAAACATTTGCACCTCACTTGATGTTTACAGGGGTAAAATAGTCATTTTCCCCTCCACATATTAAAAAATAAATTATACTATATATTTATATAAAACTTTTTTTTCAATTTAATCAAATACAGTAAATTTTTTTCCCTAACCCACCACCGTCTTCTTCTCCAACCCGCCACCACCCATCACTGTAGCACTTGCGAGCTTCCTTCTTTTTTTCTCTTCTTTTTTGCATCTTGGTGGCTGGAACAGTGGCAAATTTCGCAGGGAGTCCTCATGCAGGGTACGAGAAGCCGTAGTACAAGAGGTCATGCCATATTTTCTTACATTCTGCCTCTATTTTCCCTTAGGCCGATGCCGTCATGACTGCTTTCTTGCCTCTCTCTTTCTCTCTCAACTTTCTCTCTCCTCCCTTGTGCACTGTCTCTGGGTTGCTCAACTCTACAACCTAAAAAACAAACCCCTTCACAAAGTTAAGCATTTTCAGCCAACAACGTTGCAATTTCAGCAAAACCCACAAAAATTTAAATCTTCATTTTTAGTCAACCAAGTAGACATTTTTGAGAAATTCGTCTCTCTCCTAGCACCAATCTCAAATCTCAAATTGAGATTTATAATTTTCTCTCCTTCAATCTCAAAGGAAATCAAATCTTTATTCGCTCTCTATCTCTCACTTCCAACTTGGGTTAATCGAAGGCATGGTACCGAGATAAAGTCGCCCCAATATCGTTTCTTCAAAATTTGTCCCATCAGATCTAAACCCATAAGCCTACAATCTTACAAACTCATCGAGGAGAGAGAGAGACCATGTTCGGCAAAAATGGTGGCAGCTAAATGGGGGAAGTTTGTGAATTATGTTAAAAGACAATTAATTAGTTTATTAAAAATCATCTCTTTCTAATTAAGTGTTTTACCAACTTTTGTTCTATTCATAAGTGCTTCCTTTCTTTTCTTCTCCTTTCCAGAATGGGTGGTGCCAGCCATGGTTGAATGCAAAGGAAGATGGTTGGAATGAGAAAGGGGTGAAAAATTATATTTAGCTACTTACAACAATACTCTCATATTTAGTTTTAGAGAATTGCTATTTACACCCATAAAATTGCTGAGTACACCCATAAAATTGCTGAGTAGACCTAAATACCCTTATTGTTACTAAGTACACCACACCCCTTTTTTATCTAATCTCAATAGTACTTAGTACACCCACCTCTCAAGATTTTTAAGTACACCCCTCTTCATCCCTCTCAATTCATAACCTCAAAACTCATCTTCTTCCAAACCCATTTTCTTCAAACTTCCATCATACTTCAAACCCTAAATTCTAAAAATACATCCACATTGCTGCTAATGAAGGAAAAACAAGTCAAAAGGACCAATTATGTAAGTATTTCATCTCATTTCATGTCTTTAATTTTAATTTTCTTTAATTTTTTCGAGTAACGGGTAATTGTGTTCGGCAATGGACTATCGAACATCACAATGGTTTTTCAAGGGACCATGGAACAACATAAGGACTGTTTAGCACCCCACCGAACACTTTGAAGTTAATTCGGCTGGTTCCCACCGAAATGTCGTCAGAATGCTCGGCAGGGGTACCGAAAAGTTATTATAATACTCGGCAGGGGTACCGAACAGTTATTATAATGCTCGGCAGGGGTACCGAACTCTCTTCATTATGATCGGCAAGGGTACCGAACTGTCTTCATTATGATCGGCAGGGGGTACCGAACTGTCCATTTTTTGTTCCATGGTTCCTTACCGAACAGTATGTATGTTATTTGCTTATTAAGTTTTGTTATTGTAATTGTTAACAAGATTCAAATACGTTGTCTTCGGAGGGCAGTGTGATTGGCCCTGAAGAAAACCAGATCATTCCTTATGAACTTGGAGTTGAAAACAATGTTGAAGATATTGTGTTGGATTTTACAGAAGTGTTCACGACGCATGAATTATTTTAATCTCGTGAGGTTATGTTTGATTAGGTGCGCGCTAGGGGACAGGAGCGTGGCATTGTGATAATAATCAGCAGGTCAGACAGTGGTACCGCTAGTTGTAAAAGGGCTCGAATGTTTATGACTTGTGAACGTAGTGGCCATTACCGTGAAAATAAAAAGGTTGGGACACTACCATCAGCATCGGAAAATGTCGAAGAGGCTAATGCTAATGTGAGTAAACGAAAAAGGAAGAGAGAAACTGGTACGAAAAAGTATGGATGTCCTTTTCATTTGAGGGGGAAGCAATTATCTGATAATCAATGGCAATTGGAGATTCAATGTGGTGTGCACAATCATCCAACTGTGGAATACTTAGAAGGCCACTCATATGCTGGTCGATTATCAGTGGAAGAGGAGGAATATATAGTTGATTTGTCACACACCAATGGTAAACCGAAAGACATTTTGTTTGGTTTAAAACAAAAATTTGAACAGAATAAGTCCACAATAAAGACGATCTACAATGCTTGTATGAAATGTAAAGTTACTGAGCGTGATGGCTGATCAGAAATGCAACAGCTTATGTTTAAATTGAAGAAGCATGGGTATTTATATCATGATTGGCGCTGCGAGAATACTAATACTGTAAAGGATCTTTTCTTCGCTCATCCGACGAGCGTTGATTTATTGAAGTTTTTTCTGAAGGTCATCTTTATGGATTGTACTTACAAGACAAATAGGTATAAGTTACCTTTGTTGGAGATTGCTGGTGTGACGTCGACACATATGACTTTCTCTATTGCAGCCGTGTATTTGGAATCTGAGAATGAAGACAACTATATGTGGGCGTGCACAATATTGAAATCCTTGATGCATCAATCCGAGCTACCCAGTGTAATTGTTACTGATAGAGAAAAGGGTTTGATGAATGCACTTGAGAAAAGTTTTCCCTCTTCGAGACATTTCCTTTGTCAGTGGCATATTAATAAGAATGTTTTGGCAAATTGCAAGAAAATTTTCCAAAAAAAGGAGATGTGGGATTCGTTTATTGCAGCTTGGAACGTTTTAATGGTCGCAGATACTGAGTTAGAGTTTAATCAGTTCCTTAGTAGCCTGCAATCAAACTTCAAAGAATATCCATCTGCTTTGAAGTATGTCATTGAGCAATGGGTAGTTCCGTACAAGGAGAGATTTGTTGCTTGTTGGACAAATACCGTCGTCCATTTTGATAACACCACAACAAACATGTATTTAACTTCAATGTCTATTGATTTTTATATGTCTTAGATAAAGATGTGCTTTGAACCAATAGATTTCTAATATATTGATTTTAGGGTGGAGAGCCATCATACATCGTTGAAAAGACAGCTCGGATTTAGCCAGGGTAACTTCGATACATGTTGGCAACAGATTTACACGCTCATTGAGACATCACACAATGCAATAAAGTAATCATTTGAGAAGAGCAATAATGTAGTTCAACATAAATACAAATCAATTGTATTTATGTCTCTGCGAGGTATGGTGTCAATACATGCATTGAACAAGATTTATGAAGAAATGAGTGGAATCGGTGAAGATCCTGTAGACCCTCTGTTGTGTGGGTGTACATTGAGAAAGACTTGCGGATTGTCGTGTCGTCATGAGATTTCTGAGTATGTGAGATCGAACACACCAATTTCCCTTGAAAACGTTGATTCATTTTGGAGAAAATTAAATATGATAGCATCTATGGGAGATGAGGTTGTTGGTGTGAGGGAGGAACTAGAAGTTAAAATGACTAATTGTGTTGATGAGTTTGTAAAAAACTTTAGAGACGCCCATACGGAGGATAGACTGTTAATGTTGAAACGATTGATGGAAGCCTCAAATCCAGTAACAACACCACTCGTGATACCCAGACCTCAGGTCCAAACTCGTGGTCGTCCCAAGCTTGCAAAGGCTAGGTTGTCCAAATCAACAAAACGAGATTCTAGCTCGTTTGAGTATGTGGAGTCCATTGATCATGATAGTTGTTCGCCGGCTGAAGAACCACTCGTAACCTACGAGGTTGGTCCATCATCTAAACGTCCTACATTCACGACCACCAAGACAAAGATTCTAGTAAATATTTTTAATTTTTAATTTTTAATTTTTAATATTTAATTAATTAGTCATACTTAATATTAGTTTTCATAAAGTATATTGACGTCAATTTATCTTTTTTTAATAGGTTGTTCGCCGAACCACCCGAGCTGCAACTTCGAGTGGTTATATTCATCTACTACCACCAAAATTTAAAAACTTTATTGAAGATACTAAGAATGTTCTTGGTGATGGGCACTGTGGTTTTTGCGCCGTAGCTGAATTAATTGGATATAAAGAAGAGGATTGGGGTAGGGTTCGAGGAAACCTCCACCATGAGTTGTCAACCCACATAGAGTTCTACACACAGGTTTTCAACGAGCATGGTATGGTTGATAAGGTATTGAAAAGTCTCGACTACTACGAGGTGACTGCACCTAAGAAATATTGGTTTTGTAACCCATATATGAGTTACTTGGTTGCATCATTCTATAATGTTGCCTATGTTAGTTTAGATAAGAGAATGTCAATCATGTACCTACCTTTGAGAACCGAGACCATTATATTCAGGTACACACACATCTATTTATCTAATGTGTAATTTATGTTATAACAACACTTTATATTGTAAGTCATGACATATATGTATTTCAATTGAAGGTGTTCTTGTGCGAAGGCGCCTCATTGCCTCCAGTGACAACATACTGGGAATCAAAACGTGAAGAATGTGTTGCTGGGTAGAAGGATATTTATAGAGTTCAACTAGATATGTACGATGGTAGTATTGATGGAAACAGTCGCACCAAAGATAGTAAAGATATTGTCGTCAATGTAAACTAAACTTTGTTTTGTAAGAAATATTAGTTTTGTAAAATAGTTCTTTTTGATGTCAATATTGCGGTATTTTTTAGGTTTGTTTGGAAAGACTTTGTTTTGTGATTGATGTAATTATATTTAAGAAAAAAAAATTTCAACTTGAACACACTGTTCGGTATCCATCAACCGAACTTTTCAGAAAGTGTTCGATGGGGCTACCGAACACCTTCAGAATTCTTCGGTACCCTCACCGAACACCTTCAAAATAGTTCGGTAGGGATACCGAACACATTAAGAAATTTTCGGCACCCTAACCGAACACCTTATAAACAGTTCGGTTGATGGCTACCGAACAGTGTGTTCATAGTTGAATTTTTTTTCTTAAATATAATTACATCAATCACAAAACATAAGGTATCATACGTCTGAACATAAAATTAACATAATGCTATGGACATACGTTTGAACCAATCATACTTAACATTCATTCTCGGGACGCTAACATAACATAACATAAAAAGTTACATAAAAAGCTGCAATTTAATCAATTTCCAAAAAAAGTTACATAATGAGTTGTACATAAATAGTTACATAAAAAGTTAATCAATTTCCTCGTCCCCTACGACGAGTCCCGCCCTGAGATAGACCCGCCTCGTCTCGCCCGAAAGTAGATGGACCTGCCTCGTTTCGGCCAGAAGTAGAAGGTCCCGTATTATCTAGACCTCCTACTATCATATATGTTCTATCCAAGACATCAGCCAATTAATCCGCTGTCATCGCCCGATCACCTAACCTCCATATCTGCACTGGAGATTGTACTAAATTTCGTACGGACGTAACCATCTCCCATGCGTCGAGTACTCGAACTGGAGATGTCACGGTAAACTGGGGGGACCGTCTCTCAGGGTTTTGAACCAACGGATGTGAATAGGCATTGTACCACTGCATATAGTCAGGAGCACAATTTCATGGTAGTTGGGCAATATTACCAAGACGATAAGTAGATAGGATGTGACTATCCCAAACATTAAAGTACGGTACAAGGGGCAGAAGGGTAGACAAACTCTTTTTTTCCCATCTCACAGGAACATCAGCAGCAATCGGTGTACATGGAATTGTCTGAACATAATCGAATTGTCTAAGAACTCGGTCCGAATGGTATGGTTCCACAACAGAGCACGCCACTAAACATCCGTGATATAATGAAACTGAGGGAAATAGATGTAAATCCCTAAAAAGACTTGTGTACGGAATCCGAATTACCTACAATAACCAAAGAAAATTAATTTAACATATATGTGTTATAAAATAAAAAGAAAACTAAATTAAATATCACTCACATCATTGGCCCTAAGGATGTCAAGATGCTCTCGGTATTGGATCAATTTTTGCATAGATGCTCCAACTTTTCCTTTTGGTAACCACCTCATTGCAAGTGGGTACTGACTCTTGTAATTTGATCTATATGGAGGCCTAAAAGCAGGAAAATGCTCTTATATCCAAGCCTAGATGCAATAAAACACAACATCTATCAAATATACTATGGTTCTATAACATATGACTTTCTCTAATGTTTGAATGTAATGAACTGGAAATACAAGTATGTTACCTCTAATAACGTCGAATATCCAGCCATCTGCTTTGTCTCAGCTCGGGACGCTTGCCCTAGCTGTCTATATAGATACGCAAGAGTTGCAGCCCCCCAGGCATACATATCTACGCTGGCCAGATCATCTAAAAACTCTAAGTAGCTCGTGTTCACCCGTGTCCCACTCTTGTCAGTGAAAAGAGTGCAACCAAGAATGTATAATAGATATGCTCTGGCTGAACGAGCACATGCAAAAGGATCATCAGATGTACCCTTTTCCTAAAATCTCTCACGCAGCCACTTTAACTTTATTGATGGCCCTCTAGCACCATGCATCCCAACGATCGCCTCAGAGACATGCATTCCTAACAAATTCGTAATCTCTTGAGGTGTATATGCCACACTCTGCCTAAAAAACAGTGGTTGCCCAGCCACACTCAGTCTTGTAAGACAATTCACATCATCAAGTGTGATTGTCATCTCTCCAAAGGGCATATGGAAAGTATTCGTCTCTGGATGCCACCGTTCCACAATGCCGACACCAATACTTTATCCACTTCTGCATACGAGCATTTGGATGACACATTAAGCCCTGAGCTATTGATAACATTTTTCATTATTTTATTACAGTTATTACGAATTGCCCACTCTTCCTGTTTGGTAGTGTGATTCAAACATTTCAACAATGCTCGCTCTTCCCCATTCCAGATACATGCCGCTACATGATCATTGAAGGTCGTGAGCAGTGATGGAACTTGTGGCCCACCAGGAAACGGGCCAAATGTCTCTTCTTCTTCATCCTCCTCCTCCTCATCATCCTCAACACTGCCTTCTCTTTCATACTCATGTTGTTCTTATTATCGCTGTTGTAGAAGTAGTTGTTGTTGTTCTTGTTGTTGCTTCTGTAGTTGTTGTTGTAGTAGTAGTTATTGTAGCTGTTCTTCTTGTTGTTGTATATGTTGTTCTCGTTGTTGTCTTTGTCTGTCAGTCCTAGCTAAAGTGGTAGGTCTTCTTCTCTTATATGTATTGATTTCTGCACATATTAAATCAGTATTAGATCATCAAAGGTTAAAAAAAAAAATACACTATTCGGCACCCTAGCCGGACAAAATTAATTATGTTCGGTACCTAGCCGGACAGTCTCAGAGGAGTTCGGTACCTTTGCCGAACATACTTAGAGGAGTTCGGTACCCTTGCCGAACTCTTCCGATCAGTCGGCTACCTTTGAACCGCCCGAAGACAAGGAAATTTTTACAACAAAACTTCCTTTAAATTGTAATTTTTTAACACAAATATGCAAAAAAAGTGGAATGTAACTAAGACCTAACAAAAATTAAACACATAAATTAAAAACATATAGCATTTTAACCTAGAATACAAAGACAAGAGATTCACACCTAGGTTTTCGTCCATTGTTGACAATGAAGAACTAATGTAGACGGAGTGAATGGTTTTGCTGTTGTTTGCCTTTGCTGTTGCCATTGAGGGAGGTGGAGAAAGAGATGCAGGTTGTGAGGACGAGAGAGATGAGGGTGGTGATGGTGGTAGTTGAGGGAGGTGGGAGGAGGCGGAGGCGGCGGTGGTAAAAAAATGAATCTGAGATTGATCTTCAAATCTCCTTAAAACTCATTCTTTTCCCAAGTGGCTTCATCATATCAAGAAGACAATCCATGGTATGGTGAAAAATTGACCATTTTGCCCCAATTAAAAAGTCATGTGCTCATCACGTGAGGAAATCAACGGCAAAAAATTGATGGAATTGGACGGAAGGACCAATTCCGTTCAATGCTCATGGTACAAGGATGGTCTCAAAAAAAAATTGGCACAAGGACGAATACAAAAAAATGAAAAAAGTACGGGGACGAATTGTGGAGTTTGCCCTAGTTTTAAAGACAAAAAAAATTAAGGGTATTTTGGTCTATTTAAAAGACAAAAATGAATGAACAATTTTATTCCTAAATAAAATCACTTGAGACGCACGTGTCATGACTTAACGGCAAAAAATTAACCGAATTAAACGGAAAGACCAATTATGTTAAAATTGATTGTTACAAGAACGATTGGCAAAATTAATATTACTTAACGACAAAAAATTAATGAAATTAAATAGAAAGATCAATTGCATTAAAATTGGTTGTTACAAGCACTACTAGCAAAATTATTTTTATACTGAAGGGATCATTCGTTAGTTTGCCCTTTAAAATATTTTCATACTCATAAGGCCTAAAACTACTCTACGAGTTTGATAAGAACACAGCAACAATTGTAGTTGGTGTTGAGGAAACGCAATCATTGCAACTTATCCCAAACAAACTAATAATAATGCGTGGGAAGTAAAACTGCACACGTTTCCTTTCGAATTCCTTTTTGCTTAGCAAATTGCCAACTTGCAAGCAAATGTTACTTACTAATTGATCCAATGCTGGCTGCAATGGAGATAAAAATCCCTTCAAAGCAATTCTATTCTAAAAATAGATTCTAGATAGTGATGCTTGATTCCTTATCCATCATTTTACATAAATTCATACCCACTCGGTTCTGAATTATTGTCTTACTTTCATTTTATTTTCGTCTTTAATGGTCTTGAAATTTTCTTTTTTAAACATCACTTTTATTATTTTACCTTTATTTTTTTTTTACTTTAATTATAGGTCGCATGCACATAGACATTAAAGTAAACTAAACATTATACTTTTTCTTAATCCGTATGTCATGTCAAATAAGACAATAATTTAAGGACGGGAGAGTATTTTATTTTTCACAAATTAAGTATCTTTAAGAAAAAATACAATAATTTAAGGATGAGGGGAGTATTTTATTTTTCACAAGTACACAAAGAAGACCTGTAGTATAAAGGATAAATGTGTTTGACTTTGAATTAAAAGGTTGTTGGTTTTATTCTGATGGTGGTTGGTTTACGTATCTTCTAAATTTTTTACGATCTAATTAATATTACGCGGGCCGGCGGGCCAACCCTGAAACCTGACGGGTTAGCCCTAACGGACTGCGGGTTAAACGGGTCAACCCTAAAAAGCCCTAATTTTAAACGGGCCAAAAATATTGAGCCCTAACCCTGTTTTTTTCGATTTAAACGGGCAAACCCTACGAGCCGTGGCCCTTTTAACATCCCTAATACATACTACCAAAATAGTCTAAAAGTCAAAAAATTTAATTTTTACAAAAAACTAAAAAAAAAAAAAATCATTTTGAAAGGAAGTAGTAGTTTTTTTTTTTCTTACCCACCACAACAAGATGGTTACTAAAATGGTCAATGTTACGCTGTGTAAAAAGATTTAAGGTTATTGATTGGGTTAGTATTCGCCTAGGTTGTATTAAAGTGCAGATTGTTGTACTCAAGCAAAAACATTGAAAGCGATTTTTGTTGGACCTTCTAAAAAAATTGGTTTGAAAAGTTAAATATTCTCTCCACTAAAAAATAAAAATATGAAATTATTCTATTTAATAAGTCAAGCTTTTTAAGATTCTAAATTTACTTATTTGTACCTTTTTAAAACTGTACTAAAATTATTATCCCCTCCATTTTCAAATCATTGTCATGTTTGACTGAACACATAAATTAAGAACAATTAATTGACTTTATTATAAATTTTGATATTGTGTGTAATTTTCTTTAAAATCCATGTGCACGTAAGACAATCATTAAAGTAAGAAGAAAAATAAGCGTAAAATGATAAATGATCTTGTTAACTTGTCTTCTAAAGACATATGTTAAGGAACAGTAAATATGGTAGTTGGTGTCGGAAATTTGAGAAAGTAGACATTAATTAGGGTTGTTGATAGGGTGGTTAATGTGAAATTAGGGTGATTAATGTGAAAATAAGCACTAACCACCCTAAGTAAGGCTCCTTCACATATGCCTTTAGGGCATACGTTAAAAGTGTTTCCTAAAAAAGAAAGTTTAGAAACAAGATTTTTTTAAACGAACGAAAAAGAAAAATGAAACAATTATTTAGGAATGGAGGAGGTATTATTTTTAAAAATAAGACTATTTTTTTTAAATAAACAAAAGAAAAATATTTTTTTGGGATAGAGAATATATTACTATGTGCCCTATGAAGGCAACATTTTGGAGCGCAGGTTTTGGAAGTTCAAATTTTTCCTTGTAAATATTTTTGACGTGTTGTTTTTTCAACATGGGTTCTAAAAACAGTCATCCTAAAGCGCTAAAAGCAGTCATTTTAAAGCGCTAAACGCAATTACCCTGAAGCACTAAATGGCAAACGCAACCACCCTTTTCTCCTAACAAAATGACTATTGTACCCCTGACTTGTTTATATAAAAATTGCTATCTCTACTTCTCACCCTAATTTTTTAGCGTACTATAATACTCCTTTCTCATTTATAAATACTCCTGACTTATCACATTTCTCTTCAACTTTTCTTTTTTCGGGAGATTCCTCTTGCGAGGAAATCTTTTAAAGAAGCTAAGAAAATACTATACATATATATGTATATATGTATACATATGTATACATATATATACATATACACATGTATACACACACACACATATATATATACATATATACATATATATACGGGAAAGTTTTAACTTTTAATACATATATATATATATATATATGTATACATATATACATATACATACGGGAAAGTTTTAACTTTTAATAGTTACTTTCAATAGTAAGTATCAAATTAATTGTATTAAATAATTCACTTACTTAACCATTAATTGCATTTTCCAACTACTCAATAAATTTTAGCCTTTAATTTTTGATTCAGTTGATAATTATAATAATAATCAACAATAATTACTATTGATGAAACCTTCCTTATATATATAGATCTTGCTAATGTAATTATGAATAGTTAGAAAATACAATTAATGAAATTAATTGCTTAAGTAGTTGAGTTATCTATAATATTTTAATACAATTAATTTCAACCTTTAATTTTTAATCTAATAAATAATAATAATAATAATAACCATTAACCTTTAATTTTTAATTTAATGAATTAATAATAATAATCATTGATATTCGAACCTTCCCCATTAATAGGTGAAATACAGTGCTGTGGACCACGTTTTAATCTAATAAAGATAATTTTTTGTGTGTATTGGAATGGTGAGAAACTTACACCTTAACCCTTTAGGTTTACTTATTGTACTCTCCCAACCCATATTTGTCACCACTGCTCCGCATATAATGAAACCAAATGACTAAAACCAAATGACAAACTCTAAAATGGTACCTGCACTTAGAATCATGATATATTTAATCCCTTGACCCAACAACTAATCAGATACTATCCTTTGACTTGTAATTTTAATAACTAATGCTAACAAGTGCGTAGAATACTTTTTTAAAATCCAAACTTGGAAAAAAATCTAATATACATGTGTCATGTAACCACTATGGAAAACATACCCTTAATTTTTATGAACACAAAAAATGAGAAGCTATATTAGGACAAATAAAGTGTTACTCCCTCCAGTCTTAGATAATTGTCTTCCTTTTCTATTTTATCCATTTCAAAAAAATTATCTTGTTTCAAAATTTCATTTTTAGGAAAATACTTGTAATACCCTGGTTCCTCCTATGTTTGACTTGCGTATCATGTCGTATCGTTACCACGTTAGGAATATTAGTTAGACTTGATTAAACAACATGTTGATTGATTCACTCATTAATTTCATGAGATTAAAATGCTTTGGTTGTGATTTAATTCTTGTTCATCATTCGTAATTGGAATGCATTTCATTCTAAGCCTTGTTACATGTGTTTTGAATGAATTTCAATTGTGTTTTAAAATTGGTTAGAGGTTGGATTTATGTTGGAATCAATTGGGAATCATTTAGTATCATTTTGGAGTTAAATTGGAGCTTTTTACCAAGAATTAGAGATTGTGATGGCAAAGCGATCGTTCCAGAAGGTGCCTGGGCGATCGCCTTGTAGCAAGAATTCAAGATGGACGATCTGGCCACAAAGGCTTTGGCATGGACCAGAGCGATCGCCTTGTGAACAGTAAGTTGTCTCTGTTTTTTCAAAAATTGTTGTTTCACTCCCAGCTTAAAAATACTTCAGCCTATCACTACCCACGACCTTTAACCTTGGTCAACCCCTCCTCACACCTCTAAAACACATTAGGGAGTAAACCATACACCCTCATTCCTCCAAAATCAACCAAGAATGTTAGAGAGAGTTACTGTGTGTGCTGGGAGGTGAGATCACTGTGTGTTGAGCATTTCTTCTTCATCCAACCATTGGATCTTACATGTAAGACCACCATTGAGTTGCAAAAGACTAGGAGACTTCTTTACAAGGCTTTGATCTTGTTTTCCTTGGTTTGATTGTGCATTTAAGGTAAGTTACTAAACCCCCTATGTATGCTTAAGAATTTGCTGTATAATATTGATATAGTGAACATGCAAGACTTGTTTACTTGGTGATTTCATGTTTAAGTGTTATGTCGAGATGTATAACATGTTCATCTGTTATGTGAGGTGTATGGATGATGTTGCATGTTGAAATTGAGTACTCAACCTTGGTAATGAACTAAAGAATAAGTTAGAGACTTTAATTGAGAAATTTTGCATATAGCAATTATACCCAAATTTTAGAAGTATGTTAATGACTCTAGAAATTTGATATTTGAAGAGAATAATATCTACCGAATAACATGTTAAAATCCTACGCGAATTAGAGTTCGTTTGCTATAGAATTTAGCCTCCGATTATTTGGTATTGATAACATAAAGACTCTGATTATAATTATAAAGTGGCTTCTAATTAATTTAGCAAGCCGTATATCCGAACTTGTGTAGTTTGGGATGTTCGTTTAATAGAATTATCAACTCCTGAGAGTTGTTTACACATATGAATATTAAAATACGGAATGTTAGAGACTAGTTCATCACTCTCGATGTGATAAACGATTGTTCGTTAATCTTGGGATTGAACTACAAAACCATATGATTTAGGATAAGTGTACTTGAGAGCACTCACGTTTATAAGAATGGGTTGTTTACACTTCAAGTGTCATTGTGAGTGTAGTACTTCATACTCGATGTAAATAAACTAAATAAATATCCTTGGTGTGTTTATGCTTGAGAACTATTTGAGTAGTCTCAATATAGGGTTATAACTAGACTAAATTAGTAGTCTTAAGGTGCGTTTGTTGGGAATCAAATATGTATGTCGTGCTCGTGTTTATAGTTTCAGTTGTAGTTCAGTTTCTTTCCCGAGCATATTTTAGCTCATGGTTTATATTTGTTCTCTGACATGTTGTGGCCGTGGAGGTTGTTGTTGTTTGTTTTCCCGAGTTTTAGACTCGTGGTTGTGTTAGTTGGGTTCCGGCTGTAGTGTCGCCGATGAATTGCTTTAATTATATCAGGTTTATCTGTTGTGTTTTGTTGTAAGTACGAGTGGTTACGCCACGTGCTTTTCGTGTTTGGGTTTGTGTTCGTCCGTTTGGCGCACTGACCTTAGGGTTTCGTATAGAGATTCAGGTCGGGGCGTCACAGTTGGTATCAGAACAATTGTTTTCTATCGCCAGGATAGGTTCCATGGCCTAGGTGGGTATGGTATTATTGTTGAGATCTTAACGTCGAGTGTTGTGTGTAGGTTTAAGATGGTCGAGACTAGGCTCGGAGAGAGTACTAGTAGGGTTGGTACAATTCTTTGGAGAGGGTGACGAGAGAAGAGAATGTCTACCGTTAGCCTAATGTTCCTCTTGAACCGAATCCGAATGATCGAATGAATTTCTCT
Organism: Platycodon grandiflorus; assembly: GCA_016624345.1. Taxonomy (NCBI): domain Eukaryota; kingdom Viridiplantae; phylum Streptophyta; class Magnoliopsida; order Asterales; family Campanulaceae; genus Platycodon; species Platycodon grandiflorus. The sequence goes on from CM028363.1 coordinate 27,355,662, forward strand.
ATAATATGTATCAAATATTGTTGCAAATGGTAACCGAGATATCACAGCGAAATAATGCGGGCACAAGACTACAACTAGAGGCTAGAGTACCACAGCCAGATATTGTTGCACCACAGTATAATGTTGAAGAACCACAACAGGGAATAAGACAGGTAAACGATACAACTATTCTTGAGAAGTTCTTGAAAATGAAACCCTAAAGTTTCGATGGAGAACCTGACTCTAGTAAAGCAGAGTTATGGATAGAGAGCATTGGGAAGATATTTGCAGCTTTGGGTTGTACTGTAGAAGAAAAAGTTACCTTAGCAGTATTTAAACCGGAAGGTGCAATGAACATTAGTGGCGATTTTGCGGGATAGCGGGAACAACGAAGATACCTCGAGTATGGGTGAATTTCTTGAAGGAATTCAAGGCACAGTTCATTCCAACAGTAGTTCGGGAAAAGAGAGAGATGGAATTCATTGCTTTAGAACAAGGTAGTATGACTGTGGCACAGTATTCAGCAAAGTTCACGGAACTGGCTCGTTATTGTATTTACTTAGTCCCTGATGAGGCTAGAAAGACTCGGAAGTTTGTAAAAGGGTTGAAGACTGAATATCGAAAACAGTTATTCTCATTGCAGTTTAAGGATTATCGAGGAGCTGTGGATCGTGCCTATGCAATAGAGGGAGATATAGAGGAACACCGATGTAAAGGAACCACAGGAACTGAAGGTAGTAATAATTGTAAAGAAAGACAGACAAAACCCCAGACAGATGGACAAGTAAAATAACAGTCTAGTGTACAGAGTAATATAACTACTTTTAGTCAGAGGCGACGAGGTGATACGATGACGTATAGCTTTTGTTTGAGGATCGGTCATACTGAAAAAGGGTGCTGGAGTAAGGCAGGGAAGTGCTTTGCTTTCGAAGGAGATCACCCTAGGAAAGATTGTCCTAATATGAAGAATAGTCAGTCTAGGAGTGCTAGTCAGCGGTCTAGTGGCTTTAAGAGGGATAGTGATGGTAAGCCTAGGTCTCAGAGCCGTGTGTTTGTGCTTAACCAGCGCGGAGTTCCTGAGTCTACACCCGAGAGAGGAGGTATTCTTCTATATTATTATGAGTACGCGTATTAAGGTAGCTTATGTTCATGCATTCATATGTTGCATTGTGTGGTTGGGAACTGGTGTAATATGTTTCCAAGTTTTATCTTGTGATTGAGGGAGATACCCCGATTAGAGATTTAATTGTTGTTATCAGTATGATGAGTTTTTGATAGACCAGTAAGTAATCACAAGTTGCATAGTGGTTGTGTTGTTTTGCCCTTATATGGCTTTAATATGTAAGAAGTTGTAATATACTAGTCGATAATTATACGATGTATGTGAACTTTATGGTTTTGTCTATACATGATATTTATAAGACACATGATATAGATTGTTAATATGTTCTTGACATTCGTTAGTTATGTACCATCATTAGGTGGCTACTATTCTCATGTTGAATATAACTAGGTTATGTTGATATAATTGCTACTTGTAAGTATATTATCTCTGTTTAGAAAGCTAGCATACTGTTATCGCATGAACGCGTTGAATACTTGGATTCATGTTATGGGTGTGAGTGAAACTATACCAGAGTTATGAGATTTCTCTATCTTATATGAATGTTCATAAATATTCGTTACTAATTATTTTATACCACCTAAACGGGGATTTGAACATGTATTGAATTGACACTACAAAATGAAAAAACCTAGGGGATTACCATGAATCGGTTTAGCAATTGATGGATTTCTTAAACCATGTGTGTAAGACCATGTCAATAATGATTTCTATATTCACTTTCAGTGTTAATATGAACGTGAACCGTAAAAGAAGAATTGAGTTGTGACCTTAACCAGAATAGAGAGCGATAGCTTTTGCATCGAAGAAATTGATATGGTATAAGTGAAATTAATCTATTCACTGACTTAGAATTCATTGCGTTAGTGTCGACGTAATTGAGTCTGGAATACTACTATTATGAAGTTAAGTTCGCGTTATGTACATATTCAAATATTTGAAGTATCTATCCTCATAATATGATCAAAACATGAGACATTGTCAATGAACAGAAAGACTTAAAGATTTTATCTATCATTTCAATGGAGTTTAACATGATAACTAGTGTATTGAAGATTGAAGATTTATCAATTATAGTCGGGTTATCTTGTATATGTTGAGATTGTTATACATTATAGATTATGACGAATTGATTAACCAAGTGATCATGTAATACCAACAGCGAGGATATGTGTATCAAATGAATTATATCCTGCAAATAAGAGATATCGGGAGATCATATTAAACACCGTGAGAAATGTACTCAAAGAGGAATCCAAGGATCACTATAAATATACATCCTATCCTTAGATCTTCTTTCAGATTGAAAGATGACTATGACTTCCGGGGAATGTTTAAACTTGAACAATGGATTCCAAATGATAGTTATTTGCCACAACAATTGCGAACGAAATGTTGAAATGATATTGACTAAGACTAATACGGGAAGAAAGAAAAGTGTGAAGTTTACTTGAGAATAACTACTAAATAAATCTAAATTGATGGAACACTGTTACATTGTTGCGATAGATATTCTTGAGAAAGTTGTCTTATTGAAGTGTATCCATGGAATTGTTTGATGAGATTCTTGTAAGAGACCTTATGCAACCGAGAATGTACTTTGGGAATCAGAGTATGATTGCAAAGGAATATCCTTAGTTCGTCGATGATTTCGGACTGAATTTAGGGACTAAATTCTTTTAAGGGAAAGATGATGTAATACCCTGGTTCCTCCTATGTTTGACTTGTGTATCATGTCGTATCGTTATCACGTTGGGAATATTAGTTAGACTTGATTAAACAACATGTTGATTGATTCACGCATTAATTTCATGAGATTAAAATGCTTTGGTTGTGATTTAATTCTTGTTCATCATTCGTAATTCGAATGCATTTCATTCTAAGCCTTGTTACATGTGTTTTGAATGAATTTCAAGTGTGTTTTAAACTTGGTTGGAGGTTGGATTTATGTTGGAATCACTTGGGAATCATTTAGTATCATTTTTGAGTCAAATTGGAGCTTTTTACCAAGAATTAGAGATTCTGGTGGCAAAGCAATCGCTTTAGAAGGTGTCTGGGCGATCGCCTTGTATCAAGAATTCAAGATGGACAATCTAGCCATAAAGCGATGGCTTTGGCATGGACCAGAGCGATCGCCTTGTGAACAGTAAGTTGTCTCTGTTTTTCAGTAAATTATTATTTCACTCCCAACTTAAAAATATTTCAGCCTATCACTACCCACGACCTTTGACCTTAGTCAACCCCTCCTCACACCTCTAAAACATATAAGGGAATAAACCATACACCTTCATTTCTCCCGAATCAACCAAGAATGTTAGAGAGAGTTACTGTGTGTGCTGGGAGGTGAGATCACTGTGTGTTGAGCATTTCTTCTTCATCCAACCATTGGATCTTACATGCAAGACCACTATTGAGTTGCTAAAGACTAGGAGACTTTTTTACAAGGCTTTGATGTTGTTTTCTTTGATTTGCTTGTGCATTTAAGGTAAGTTACTAAACCCCCTATGTATGCTTAAGAATTTGCTGCACAATATTGATATAGTGAACATGCAAGACTTGTTTACTTAGTGATTTCATGTTTAAGTGTTATGTCGAGCTGTATAACATGTTCATGTGTTATGTGAGGTGTATGGATGATGTTGCATGTTAAAATTGAGTACTCAACCTTGGTAATGAACTCAAGAATAAGTTGGAGACTCTAATTGGAAAATTTTGCATATAGCAATTATACCAAAATTTTAGAAGTATGTTAATGACTCTAGAAATTTGATATTTGAAGGGAATAATATCTACCGAAAAACATGTTAAAATCCTACGCGAATTAGAGTTCGTTTGCTATAGAATTTAGCCCTCTGATTATTTGGTACGGGTAACATAAAGACTCCGATTATAATTATAAAGTGGCGTCTAATTAATTTAGCATGCCGTATATCCGGACTTGTGTAGTTTGAGATGTTCGTTTAATAGAATTATCAACTCCCGAGAGTTGTTTATACATATGAATATTAAAATACGGAATGTTAAAGACTAGTACATTAGTCTCGATGTGATAAACGATTGTTCGTATTCGTTAATCTTAGGATTAAACTACAAAACCATATGATTTAGGATAAGTGTATTTGAGGGTACTCACGTTTATAAGAATGGGTTGTTTACACTTCAAGTGTCATTGTGAGTGTAGTACTTCGCACTCGATGTTAATAAACTAAATAAGTATCCTTGGTGTGTTTGTGCTTGAGAACTATTTGAGTAGTCTCAATATGGGGTTGTAACTAGACTAAATTAGTAGTCTTAAGGTGCGTTTGTTGGGAATCAAATGTGTATGTCGCGCTCGTGTTTATAGTTTCAGTTGTAGTTTAGTTTCTTTCCCGAACATGTTTTAGCTCATGGTTTATATTTGTTCTCCGGCATGTTGTGGCCGTGAAGGTTGTTGTTATTTTTTTTCCCGAGTTTTAGACTCGTGGTTGTGTTAGTTGGGTTCCGGCTGTAGTGTCGCCGATGAATTGCTTTAATTATATGAAGTTTATCCGTTGTGTTTTGTTGTAAGTACGGGTGGTTACGCCACGTGCTTTTCGTGTTTGGGTTTGTGTTCGTCCGTTTGGCGCACTGACCTTGGGATCTCGTATAGAGATTCGGGTCGGGGCGTCACAATACTTTTACTACTTTACCTTTACTTTTTCTTCCGACTTTAATTATGATCACACGCACAAGAGCTTTAATGAAAAATGCATATTATACTAATATTTATAATGAAACCAATTAGTTTTTCTTAATTCGTGTGCTCAATCAAACAAGATTATTTAGGAACGGAGGGAGTATATATATACTTGTCTATCCTAAAATGAGTGTTTATTTTTTAATTTTTTATTAAAATTAAAAACAGGGCCGGCGCAACAATTATGGAGGCCTAAAGCGAATTCTAAAGTGAGGCCTTTGTTAAGTAATATTTTTAGGTGAATTACAGGTCGATCTCTTTTTTGACATTTGTAATCGCTCCAGTCCACTCATCATTTTTTTAAACCAAAAAAAGATATTTTTGGGGCAAAAATACAACATTACCCTTAATGAAACCAAAACACACGCGCATTAGGCATCAGACATCGGAATGCAGTGCCACTTTTTCAGATTAATTTGGGCATCGAAATTATTAATTTCTGCATCGCGAAGAGCCATCACAGCGCACCTTAGCGAACCAGTCGGTGCGCACCTTAGTGAGTAGGGGGACAAAATAAAATTTTGAGGCTGTCACACCTTTCCCCAGCGTACCTTTCGTACCTCGCCCCAGCGAGTACTTAATGAGAACCAAGAAAGCAGAATGCGAAATAGGATTATCTAAGTCCACCCACTTCCACGTCCTCAGTACATGTGGTTGAAGAATGAGAGTGCTATCAAGCCTTCTTGGGAGATATTTCTACGAATGAGAGCCTATCCCAGATTGATGACTAATGAGGTAATGCCAAATTTAATTTATTTGAATCCTTTACTCTAAAAATATGACATAATAAATCGCGAGATGTTGGCATCGGGATGCAACAATTGGCCATCGGGATGCAACAAATTGGGCATTGGGATGCAGTGCTACTTTCTCAAATTAAGTTGGGCATCGCGATGCAGGAATTGTGCATCGAGATGCAAACAATTGGGCATTGGGATGGAAACAATTGGGCATCGGACATTGAAATGAAGTGATTGTTTATCTATTATGTATAAGAAATAATCAACTTAAAATGATTTTTCATAAGATCTTACAACTTCATTGTCAATAATTTTATCAAAATATCCATTTTTACGAATAGTTCGATTTTTACGGAACTTAGGTTCTATATTTATTTCTATAGCAATTTCTTGGCAAAAATTATGACCTTTTCAATTGTTGTATAATTACATTGATACACATATCTTTTAATTGCATATTTTTACTAATTGAGTTTACCGCAAATAATATATCATACCAAATAGTCATGCCTAATAAAAACAAAAAAATTTCAACTCATAAGTTGTTAAATTATTGATGAGTGTGTGACGAAAACTAAGAGGTACTCTTAATATTTAAAAAAAATTAAAATAAGTATATATATATATATAAATTTTTTTTTTTGAAGCCTAAAGTAAGAGTTTCATTGGCTTCACCCTAAGGCCGGCCATGATTATGAAAGTTGACTTTTAACTCATTTTAATAACAAATATACATTAACGCCTTTAGTGTCCATGTTATAGTATTACAAGTGAATACTCGGAAATGATAATTAGTACAGATATATGTTAAGGAGCAGTAATTATGATAGTTGGTGTCGAAAATTTGTGAAAGTAGTTATTAATTAGGGTTGTTGATAGGGTGGTTAATTGTGAAATTAGAGTGATTAATGTGAAAATAAGCATTAATCACCCTAATTAAGGCTCTTTAACATATGTCTTTAGGGCATAAGTTAAAAGTGTTTCCTGAAAAAGAAAGTTTAGAAACGAGGTACTTTTTTTTTTTAAACGAACGAAAAAGAAAAATGAAACAATTATTTAGGAAAGGAGGAGATATTAATTTAAAAATAAGACAATTTTTTTTAATAAACAAAGAAAAATATTTTTTTTTGGGACAAAGAGAATATATTACTATGTGCCCTATGAAGGTAACATTTTGCAGCACAGTTTTTGGAAGTTCAAATTTTTCCTTGTAAATATGTCTGGCGTGTTATTTTTTAAACAAAGGTGCTAAAAGTAGTCATCCTAAAGCGCTAAATGCAACCACCCTAAAACACTAAACGGCAAACGCAACCACCCCAACAAAATGACTATTGTACCCCTGACTTGTTTATAAAAAAAAAATTGGTATCCCTACTTCTCACCCTAATTTTTTAGCTTACTATAATACTCCTTTCACATTTATAAATACTCCAAACCACATTTCTCTTCAACTTTTCTTTTTTCGGGAGATTCCTCTTGCGAGGAAATCTCTTTAAAGAAGCTAAGAAAATACTAACAATATATATATACACACACACATACACACACATTTGAGGGAGTACTCAATGATTACTTAAAAAATATAACCATCAATGATTAATATTATAACAACCATTGGATTAAAAATCAATGGCTAAGATTAATTGCATTAAATGACTCACTTACTTGAATTAATTAACTCACCTACTTGCATTAATTACATTTTCCAACTAACCATTAAATTTTAGTCATTAATTTTCAATCTAATGATTGTTATAATATTTTTGAAGTAACCATTGAGTACTACCCTATATATATATATATATATATATATATATATTTACACACACACACATACATATATATATATATATATATATATATATATATATACACAGGAAATTTTTAACTTTTAATGGTTACTTTCAATAATAAGCATCAAATTAATTGCATTAAATGACTCACTTACATAACCTTTAATTGCATTTTTCAACTATTCAATAAATCTTAGTCTTTGATTTTTGATCCAATTGATAATTACTCTCTCCGTTCCAGGCAAAGAGTTCACTTTTGATTTTTTTTGGTCAACTAAGCTAAAGTTTGACCAATAATTAACATAAATCTAGTGATTTTTACAAAGTTATTAAAGTTGTAATCCATAGTATTATTAAGATAATTTTTAATTAATAAAATTTTATTTTTAAAACATAAGTAAAGTATATAAAATTTTTATTTAATTTAGTCTTATGTTGACTTCTATAAAAAGAAAGTAGACTCTTTGTCTAAAACGGAGGGAGTATAATTGTAATCAACAATGACTACTATTGAAACCTTCCTTATATATAGATCTTGTTAATGCAATTAATGGATAGTTGAAAAATATAATTAATGAAATTAATTGCTTAAGTAGTTTAGTCATTTAATACAATGGACTTCAACCTTTAATTTTTAATTTGATAAATAATAATAATAATAATAACCATTAACCTTTAATTTTTAATTTAATAAATTAATGCTAATAACTAATAAGCATGTTATTCGAACCTTCCCCATTAATAGGTGAAATACTGTGTTCTGGGCCTCGTTTTGATCCCACGCGCCTACACGAGGCCTAAAGCTTATAAAGATGTTTTTGTGTGTGCGTGTGCGCGCGCGCCCCTATTTCGGAATGGTGAGAAACTTACACCTTAACCCTTTAGGTTTACTTATTGTACTCTCCCAACCCATATTTGTCACCTCTGCTCCGCATATAATGAAAACATATGACTAAAACCAAATGACAAACTCTAAAATGGTACCTGCACTTAGAATCATGATAGGTTCAGTCCCTTGACCCAACAACTAATCAGATACTATCCTTTGACTTGTAATTCTAATAACTAATGCTAACAACTGCATATAATACTTTTTTAAGATCCAAACTTGGAAAAAAATCTAATGTACATGTGTCATGTAACCACTATGGAAAACATACCCTTAATTTTTATGAAATCAAAAAATGAGAAGTTATATTAGGGCAGATAAAGTGTTACTCCATCAGGTCTTAGATAATTGTCTCCCTTTCATTTTTTGTCCATTTAAAAAAAAATCTTGTTTTCAAATTTTCTTTTTAAAAAAAATATTTTTACCACTTTAGCCCTACTTTTTCTTCCTACTTTAATTATGATCACACGTACAAGGGCTTTAATGAAAAGTACATATTATACCAATATTTATAATGAAATCAATTAATTTTTCTTAATTCGTGTGCCTAATTAAACAAGATTATTTAGGAACGGAGGGAGTATGTATATACTTGTCTATCCTAAAATGAATTTTTATTTTTTAATTTTTTACTAAAATTAAGAAGTTGACTTTTAGTTTATTTTAATAACAAATATATATTAATGCCTTTAGTGTCCATGCTATAGTATTACAAGTGAATACTCGAATATGGTAATTAATACAGATGAATTTAATAAATTTATATAAAAATAAATATTCATTTTAGGATATAGAATTACAAAAATAGACACTCATCTTGTACTACTCCTTTTGTTTTAAATAAAATTTTATTTTTATTTATAATCGTAAATGAAGTAAATGAAAATAGACACTCTTGGTAAGACATGAAAAAAAATTGTAACTTAATAAAAACATAAATGGAGTTAGAGAAGAGATAAGGCAGTTGGGTATCAATTTAGAGTGGACCCCACAGAAGTTGGTGGGACCATATTCCCATGGAGAAACTTTCAATCAAGGTGCCAAAACAATCTGGCTGACAAAAGGGACAAACTCCATTGCTTACGTGAGACCAAAGATAAGAAGAGTTTGTTTTATAATCCAATCCAATTCAATTAAATAACAAAAACTAAAAAAAATAAAAATATTTTCAAGCTTAAATTATTAAGCACCAACACTACAGTAGAATAAAACAGTCTTCTTCCCCTACCCTCGCCTCCCCAACCCAAATTTCTCTTCTTTATATAAACCTCATCCTATCTGTAGTAATCTCTGTAAATCCTCACTCACACACACACAGTTACACATAGTAAATTAAACTACATTTCTCAAAGGAAGGCTTTTTCATTGGCTGTTCATTTTCATTCAGGTAAAAATTCTTTCTTGATGATCACTAACCCAATTCTCTACTACTGTCAGAATTCTTGACTTTTTGACTACTGGGTTTGTGTTTTCTAGTGAGTTTTCGATCTGTGATTGCATTAATCTCCTTGATTTCCTGCTTGACACTTTCCTCCATTTCTGGGTATGTTCTGTTTTGGCTGTAATTCTATTCCAGTTGACTAATTTCTCTGTTTTTAGTACTTACTCCGTCTCTTCTAAAAAAAGAGTTATGAGTCAGCACACGGATTAAGAAGCGTTTATCGACTATATTATAAATATTACTGATGTTACGTATTTTTAAATTATGATTACGGAAAAGTGTGATACTCCGAGTAAAATAGTAAAGGTAACGTTCCAAAAAGGAAAGATTACAAAGTGCACTTTTTTTGGAACAAGCTAAAAAGGAATTAATATCTTTTATGTAGGATTGTGATTCTGTGAATGTAATCATGTTAGACTAGATTGTGTACAGTAATATGGTTGATAATGTGTTTAAAAGTCTGTAACTTTATAATTCTAACTCCCTCCTTTTTAATTGAATTCACCATTGTTTTTCATATTCTTGTATTATTGAATTATCTCAACTTTGTCAAATCTTTTTGGGGGTTAAATTCTTGGCATTGCCAGTTCACAGGACACACACAAATTAAACAAGAAACTGATATCATCAACATTGATAGTTTATGCTATTGGAACTCTTTGTTGTCAGCAAATTTTGTTGGTTGTTTCCTCAAAAGCATTGTACAGCTATGTATGCACTAGCTACAAACATCCTGAGAAACACACACACACACACACACAAAATAACAGTTTTTTTGAATATCATCAACATTTATAATATTTGATTTACTATTGTGATCAATTTTTAGCTTCTCTTCTCAGAGCGTTGTACAACTAAGTATGCATAAGGTACAACTACAACCTGGAAAAGATAACTTGGTATGGCCAACAGAATTTCATTTTTGTTATATAACTGGAGTGAAAAAAATTATTGGCCCTAGCTGATTAGAGTTCTGACCATAAGGGCCTGAAGTTGTATATAGTCTCTATAACAATATATTAATGACTGTAGGTTGTTGCGGATGATAGTGTTTCAAAAGCTGCTTTCTTTCTGTCAATCAATCACGGTGTAACTAACTTATCTGCTTTATATCTTCTTTAATAGGCCAGCAGAAAGATTGAATGTTGTGAGGAACATAATGGGTTCAACCAGTGTTCCTTTCGCGATACTACTTTGCATATTCTTTGGGTTTTGTGCAGTCTTTCAATGTTCCGCTCTTGGGCTCGATGCAGACCAGCTGAGTGCAAAGCTGTTTGTAAATGCTTCCCAAGCAACGGCAAGGAAGATACCCAATCATTTGTTTGGCATTTTCTTTGAGGTGAACTTGTAGCCTATGTTATAGAATTCAGTTTGTTGAAATGATTTTTCTCATTGCTCCCCAAGCCTTCCCGACTAGTGGTTGTGCCCTTGTTGTAACATTTGTTCATTCTTTTGACAATGATTATGTAATTGCTGATGAAATGTGCGTGTATGTCAATCGCAGGAGATCAACCATGCTGGGGCTGGGGGGTTGTGGGCAGAGCTTGTAAGCAATAGAGGTAACTACTTATATCCTCATGAATCTGCTCAGAGAAAACCAAAAGCAGCGAAATTCAAATCAACAATTTTTTCCCCCAACTTTGTGGCATCAAGTTGTTGTCAATACCGTTGGTATAAGTTTCTCTAAGCACAACTAAAGGATTAGTATGGTTGTGAGTTGTGATTTGATTTCAGAGGCGAGGTTGTGATATGCATGGACTGTTGATTTGTTTTTGAGTAAGATTTGCTTTTCACGTGGGTGCTCTTGATTTCTAGATTTACTGGTTTCCAACCAGTGTAAATATGCATATAAGGATTTGAGTTACAAAAAATTAATTACTATCAATTCATTTCCATATATTGTCATGCTAATCCTAGTTACATATTCTTGAGGCTACTTTAAGTTATGGAATCTCATGATAATCGAATATCAGGTTTTGAAGCTGGGGGCCAGCACAGTCCATCATTAATTGATCCCTGGTCTGTAATTGGAGATGAATCTTCACTAAGTGTATTAACAGACCTTTCCTCGTGCTTCGAACGAAATCGAGTTGCACTTCGAATGGAGGTGCTTTGTGATAGTGAAGGTGCCAATAATATTTGTCCAGTCGGAGGAGTTGGTATTTATAACCCTGGATACTGGGGAATGGTATGAACTTACTTGCAATCTTACAAGCGTGTTATGTAGCTCTTCTTTGTTTCTCAAGTTGCAACCACATCTTAAGAGTAATGATATACTACATGAGGATGACCCTCATAGATTCCCTTATGGATCTTAATATTCCCCGAATACAGACATTTCTTGTTTCTTTCTGTCCTCTTACCACTTGGATAGGTTTGGCAGCTCTGGAATAGTTTCAGTCTAGTAAGAATCCCTACATAAGTCTTGAAACTGATCAAATTTCTGGAAACTGGCCCATTAATTGTTAGGTAAAAGCAGAGGGTCCTTTCTTTTGTCTCCAAGTTTAGAACTGCAGAGCCAATGCTTGTCCTCCTAGGGATTAGTCTTTCTTGAGTTTCAGACTTGTAGAATATGGTTAATGATATTGAGCATTGTATTAGTTGCATATGCATATCATTTAGGACCTGTGTAACCACTTTGTGCTAATCAGCTAATTTATGCAGTTTCCCTTTCTTTGATTGCAGAATATTGAACAAGGGAAGACCTATAAATTGGTTCTTTATATCCGTTCGCAAGATTCCATTAATGTGTCCGTATCATTGTCCGACGCAAATGGAATGCAAACGCTGGCTACTGCAAACATCATGTGAGTACCATTTGTGCATAAAGATGGCCCAGTGGATTAGGATTAGGCTCCTGTTACAGATGTTTGCATTCAACCTAACCCCTACCCTGCGGGGAGGCTGTTTCGTGTTCTGCACACGTGAAAACCAGCTCAAAATGGAACAATATAGTTGTTCCAAGGAACTCGATTCGCATTTTGACCATAGTTTATTGATTTTTTGTCCATACAGAGCTTCTGATGTTTCGAATTGGACAAAGAAGGAAATATTGTTGGAAGCAAATGGAACCAATCATAATTCAAGGTTGCAGCTGAAGACAAGTAGAAAAGGAGTCATATGGTTTGATCAAGTGTCGCTTATGCCTTCTGACACATACAAGGTAGGGATGTTTTGGTGCATGTTTTCAACAGTTGAATGCATTATGATCATGTCTCACAAGGAGTTTTATATGTTACGTTTAGTTAGGTTATCTATCTTACTATTCTATATAAACTTTTAGATAATTCTTTTTTCTTCACAGGGACATGGTTTCAGAAATGATCTTTTTAAGATGCTTGCAGATTTGAAACCAGGATTTATCAGATTTCCAGGTAGTTATGCTTTACTTTTGCAGACAGTGCAGCACTCTATTTTCACCACTTTGCCAATTAGGCACTTACTTTTTCAGCTTCTTTTTAAAATTTTAATATTATGTTCATCGACCAGATATTCATGATCTTTTTGGTGGTTTGTTTTTTAAGACAACTGTTTTTTTTCAACTTCCTCCCTATCAGTGGCTAACCAGGTTGGCGTGATGATCATTATGTAATTACATCACTAATATCTTTTCTAATCTTTCCCTATTTGAAGTGTTATGTTGGGTAACGGTTTTTTCACCTTTCTCTTCAAAACTAAACAAACGGTCTTAATAGTTAGTGGATCTTTCCTATTTTGGGCCCATATTTTTTGACAAAACGGTCTGATTCTTCTTTAATGTACATTGTACTGATTGGCGTTGGTGCTTATTTTTTTGTATTGAAAGTGTGCTTTTTACCACGATGCTTTGGTGGTTAAATCATTGGGAGTTAATGATTCTTGTAAATTGGACACTTAGAAGTATACTTTTTCACATGTGCGATACAGTTGATGTAAACAGCTTTCTGTTCATCTAAGAACAATGATCTAGCTCAATAGAATGCTTTCCCTTTTTGGCGAATTCCATGTCACTATTTTCGTGGATCCTCCTCTCTGGTGCCTGGCTGGCATATAGTTTGTTCTAGCATGCTTGCATATGTTTAGTGGGATCCTCATACTCTACGATAACTAATGAAGGTAATTGGTTTTCACTGTATGATGCATTAGGTGGGTGTTTTGTTGAAGGAGACTATTTAAGAAATGCGTTTCGCTGGAAGGAAACTGTTGGACCATGGGAAGAGAGACCTGGCCATTTTGGTGACGTTTGGAAGTACTGGACTGATGATGCACTTGGGCACTTTGAGTTTCTCCAGGTGAGACTAGCTTCTTTTTGGTTAGTTGAAAGAGTTTCCTTACTAAGCATCCCTAGAAGTTTATAAGGCTTTTTTTCTTTCTTTTCTTTTATTTTGTTTCTGCAGCTGGCCGAGGACTTGGGTGCAGTGCCGATATGGGTATTCAACAGCGGTACTATGTGAATACAATATCTACCATGTATTTGTTTATTTTGTGAACGTTTTGTTGATCATTGTCTCTCTTCTGCTTCAATAATCCAGGAAACAGCCATAATGATCAAGTAGATCCTGCAAGCGTGTTACCTTTTGTGCAAGTATGGTTTCTTGGATTCTCAATTTTGATATGCGTATTGAAATTACCGACTGAAACTGATCAAGATTTAGGAATATACTAATTAATAGAAATGATGATTTTTCTTTATGAAATTCCTACTAACATAGAATAGATTGGCTGATTTAGAATTCTCATCTATATCCAAGAAGACTTTAAGATTAATGGTCTAGATATCCAATTTTTTTCTCGTAATACGAGTTTCCATTTATTCCCTATATCTATATCTAAGTGTATTTAAACTCTTCTTTTGCTAATATATTTATATGCGGTCCTCAACCAAGCATTCTTTTCTATGTATATCAGGAGGCCCTTGATGGTATTGAGTTCGCTAGGGGTGATCCTAGTTCGACATGGGGTTCCGTTCGAGCTGCAATGGGGCACCCAGACCCTTTTGACTTGAGATATGTTGCTATCGGGAATGAGGATTGCTGGAAACCACATTACCGTGGTACAGTAATTTCGTCATTAATGCTTCTTTGTTGCTGACTTTATTAATTCACGATATATTGCTGCAAATATTAAAATGGGTAAACAACGTGATGATTAACTTATGGCGCACATATATTCTCATCTGTATAACATTTCTTGAACAAAAAAATCAATATTGAGTTTTTCCTAACATATCTCTTAATCTCTTCTGCATCAGCGAATTACGTCAAGTTCTACGCTGCTATAAGACGTGCTTATCCAGACATCAAAATGATCTCCAACTGTGATGGATCCTCTCAGAAATTGGATCACCCTGCTGATATGTATGATTATCATGTAAGATTTTCAACTTCATCTCTTTGTGAAATACCTCAGTCCCAAATGGATAGTCCAGTTTTGACTTTTCAAAGTCAACTTAGACCATTTTTCAGATTGAAATTTAACATACTTTTTACCGAGTTGAAGAGAATAAATCTATATCCTTTTTAAACTACACTTTCAAGAAACAAGTAAATGTATAACAAATTTACATTTGAAAAATAGCCAAGTTGATTTTGAAAAGTCAAAATCAGACAATCTTTTTGGGACGGAGGTAGTATGTAGAACTCTCTGTTTCTCTCTTGATTCAAATGAGGCATTTAAATCTTAAGTTCCTGGTTTTTGATCTAATTCCTTGGTTAGATTTATAACCCTGCAAATGAAGTGTTTTCGCGGGCTCATGATTTCGATCGCACGTCACGTATTGGTCCAAAGGTGTGTTGTTTTTCCTTCCAAATTCTCGTGATTAAATTCTGTCAAAAAAGTGTATGAATAGTTCTGCCACTGAATGGTTTCAGGCGTTCGTAAGTGAGTATGCTGTGACAGGAAATGATGCTGGTAAAGGAAGTCTTTTTGCTGCATTGGCTGAAGCTGGCTTCCTTATTGGGTTAGAGAAGAACAGGTCAGTAAGGCTTTATCGTCGACAAAATATTATACGTTTCTCTCAACAAAACATTTTTTCGGGAAAAAACATGCTTCGAGTGTTGAACTCACATTTTCTTTTCCAATTCAGTGACATTGTTGAAATGGCAAGCTATGCTCCTCTGTTTGTGAATGTCAACGACAGGCAGTATGTTCCTTTCTTTTCCTAAAAGATCAAATCCTTTTCTTACTTAAGATTTTTGACACTTTCTACTAATTAATGGTCTTAATTAAAGAATTTTTTTGTTAATTTCTTCAAGGTGGAATCCAGATGCAATCGTTTTTGACTCCTGGCAGCTGTACGGGACTCCAAGTTACTGGATGCAACATTTTTTCAAAGACTCGAATGGTGCAACTCTTCTTAATGCAACACTCCAAAGCAACTCATCTAATTCACTAATTGCCTCGGCCATTACTTTCCAGAATTTGTCAGATAACAAAAGTTACTTGAGAGTAAAGGTAAGATACTTTTTCTCATCAAACACGGAACTTTCGAGAACCATTAGAGATAATGGAGATCACACTAATTGCATAAGAATGCCTCTTGATAGATCGATTCACTTAATAGTATCCAATTCTCATTTCTGCATCTCATTGAATGCCTTCAATATCTCGTTTTAAATACTCTTTCCAGATTGTGAACTTCGGAAGCAACACAGTAAATCTGAAGATTTCTATCGACGGGCTGGATCTTAACTCAAAAGACCCGTTTGGGGCAACAAAGACCACCCTCTTGTCAAACAATCTTATGGATGAGAATTCCTTCCAAGAGCCAAAGAAGGTAATCAAGCCATCTCAAATTTAATACTCCTTCTGCCCCAAAAATATAGTCTCACTTTCCTGTTTGGTTTGTCCAAAAAAAAAAAAACTCTCATTCCTAGAAAAGGATATAGTTTTACTCCAATTTAAAAGAGTTTTTCTCGAAATTCAGGAAGTCGATGTTTAGGCTATTTTGCAAATATACATGAATGCCCTTAGCCTCCTCCTCATTATAGCATTGTCAGGGACGCTCATTTTAGAACGGGAAGGAGTAATATTTTCTTATAGATTTTGATAGCAATATAAAGGTTTACCAAAAAAACACCAAATCGACCCTTATGTTGTTTTTCATGTGATTTTGCCATCAGCTCTCTATAATTTGATCTCTTACAGAACATAATATTCTGATATATTTCATTAACTGATATCTGAAAACAAAATCACCCGTTCCCTCTAGAAATTTGTCTGCCTTATATGGAACGACCGGGAATTTATGCGCTTATATGGAACGACCGTATATCTAGCACATGCTACTAAACACCGTTGAAATAGAGGAAACTTGTGTTTGATGGATGCATCACATATCGTATATTTGGAAAACGTATAAGAAGAAATGAATGGCGCAATGATACTTCTCTAAGTCTGTTTCTTTTTTCTCGTTTTTCTGCAGGTGGCACCGATACAAACTCTTCTTGACATGTCTGGCCAAAACATGGACGTCGTGCTCCTTCCACATTCTTTAAATTGTTTCGATTTGTTGAGAAAATCAGTCAGTCCATGGATTGCGGTTGCAGGGGTTGATGATGATGCTCCCTTTATATCGTCGATATAAGATCACATTCAACATTTTATACGAAAAAACTAAAGTGTAACACGTCGAGTTACTATGAATAAAAATTACGAGTAGTTTCCATTCCTCAAAATATTTTTCCTCTAATTTGTTTCCAGTTGATGAAGTTAGAGCTAAGAAAATGTTGGTTTCCAATGCTAATTTGCTAGATAGAGAATTCCAAAACGATGTTCAGATGAAATGCTTCATGAATGTTGAAAAACAAAGTCAAAATATACAAAATAGAAAAAATAAATAAATACTCTCTCTGTCGGGGATAAATGTTCCTACTTTCTATTTTGGGATGTCCTAACTAATGTTCCTAAAGATTTTTGATCTACTTATTTTCTACTATTCTTCCTAATATACCCTTAAAACTTTATTTAATATAACACATCCTAAACAAACTCAATTATTTAAAGTAGTTAACTCAATTAATGTTCAAGGGTATTATGGTCAGAACACATTTTATAGCACATCATTAATTATGTTTCTTAATTTTTGTGTTTTATCCACTAGAAACATTTATTCGGGACGGAGGGAATACAAAATTAGAGCACCTTAATGGTGCTCTTAATTAGAAAAGATTTAAAAAGCCTTGAAAAGCTTTATATCCATAGTGGATATCATGTTATTAAAGTTTTAAGAAGATAGTTGAACTATAAATTATAGGCCAAAATATTATTTACCCCCCAAAGTATACACCAAATTTCAGTTTGTTACCCATATTTCATTTTGTCCCATTACGGTATCCAATGTTGCCATTTGTCCCATTTTCACACCTGAGTTGGACGGACGTTAAGAAAATTAACGGAAGTTGACATGTGCATATCATGTGAGGGGTATTTTGGTCATTTTGATTAGGGGTGTTGAGTTTTGGTCCATTTTTTTTAAAAATTCATTAATGTAATTTTAATAGTAGAATTAAAATGAAACTCCAAATCAATAAATGTATTATTACTATTTAAAATAGGTGTTTAATAAAATTTTAAGAGAAATTAAAACAAATTATAATAAAAATTGGTACTCATTTGATATTTAAGATATTTTAAAATTATAAATGGTTTAAGAAAAAATTAAAACAGATTAAAAAAAAAATTCATTCATGTTTTTTGTCAAACACTTGGGGTGCAAGCTAGTCATCTCTTCTTCATCTTCATCCTCAGTCGCATTACCATCACTACTGCCCTCCTCCTCTTCCTCATCATCACTATCACTAGCCCCTTCTATCTTCAAAGCAAGCACACTCTCTTCAAACTACGAGTACACATCAAAAATCACACCAAAATCCCTCACAGTCACGACAGCAGACATACCCACCTCAAACATATCCCTAGCCTTCTCAATCAAATTCCGTCGAATATATTAATCTGCCAACGAAGTCCAGAGGTTACCCACCTCATCCGTAAACTTCCTTATCCCACCCCTAATAATCGCATCCACATTCAACCTGGATATCTCCATTGCATGCTTCGTAAGAAAATCGCAGAACTCCAACCATAACCGATGCTTAGTCTTACCCTTAATCGAATAAAACTGATCATGATTCAAACAGCTAACTTTCTTGCTGTCGTTGAATTGATTTAACGAGGCGTAGGCAACGGATCGGTTGGAGTAGAGCTCGTGGTTGGTCGAAACGAGATTTATTGCTTCGGTGAAATGGCTGATAGCTTCGGTGAAATGACTGATGGATTCGATGTACTTACCGGCGGAGAAGGCGGTGTTGCCTTTGGCCTTGGCTTCGTCGGCCATGGTCGTCGTGTCGTGAGCTAGCTCCAAGTGCGCACAGTGTACTTCTGGTTTAGACATTGACTAGATTGACTAGGTTAGAGGGCAATCTAGTAACTTTCAGATTTTACTTGTCATGTGCAAAACTTCCGTTAATTTTCTTAACGTTCGTCCAACCCAGGGGTGAAAATGGGACAAATGACAACATTAAATACTGTAATGGGACAAAATAAAATATGGGTAGCAAACTGAGATTTGGTGTATACTTTGGGGGATAAATAGTATTTTGGCCTAAAATATATTTCAACTAGTAATAGAAGAAATACACAGCTGTGATTTGAGTTACAATTTTTTTCTTCTTGTCGTGCTTTGCTTCTTCTTTTACTATTTTGTTCGTTGCTTTCTTTGCTTTTGCCATACTAGTACTCTCTAGTCGCGTCAATGATTGTTCAATACTCATTTTTCTGTAGTATTGAAGTTGAGGTTCACTTTCTCTCATATTCACCGGAGGATTCTTGTGTAGAAATGGCGGGAGGATGATTTTGAAAGTGAAAATGAAAGTGATAACCCGTAAGTGAATATAGAAGGTTTGTGAACAATCGATTATAGAATGCCTGCTCGATCTTTAATTTACATAAACGACTGGATGCATCGCGATGCCAATATTGGTTCATCGCGACGCCAAAATTTGATCCATAGCAGTGCTCAATCGTTGCATCGCGTTGCTAAGATTGTGCATCGCAATGCCTTGTGTAACCGATGCTTAGCGCGCTCCCCTTCATTAATGACATTTCTGTCATTTCGCGAGAAAAGTGTCTTTTGCCGATTAAAAATATTGGGGTGTAAAGTGGTTGGAAAATATCCAGAGTGGACAGGCTCGAATTTCTCCTATTTCTTATATTACATCAGTTTTCCTGTGCCCAATCGATTAACATAGGCGCTAAACGCAGCTCTCGATAAAATTACTAACTTGCCCTTTTCGCTAATTTAACTAATTTAAAACAGTCCCCCTATAATTTTTTATAGCAGCCCCCCTAGAATTTAATTTTTACAGCAACCCCCTACACCCCTACAATGTTACACTTTTGCCCCTAAAATGTTACACTTAGCCCCCTAAAATTATATAAAATAACTCTCTCCTCTCTGAGAACATGCTCTCTCTCTCTCTCTCTACTCTCTCCCTCTCTCTCACTTTCTCTCTCAACGGAAGCCTCATCTAACACACTAAATTTTTGGAACTATCTGTCCAAATGTCTACTAACTCGGAAGGGGATTCAGGTCAGATAAATCAGAGGTAATTTAAAATTTTTAGTCCAGTTATTTAGTTGTTAATTAAATTTGTTTGGCTTATTTATTTACTTCGAAATTGTATGTTTTTGTTATATTTTGCGTTAAATATGATTTTTTAGCTTAGTTAATTTCGTTAAATATACATTAAAAAAATGGTTGACATGTGCCTGGACCAGGCGCATGTCTAGGGGTGCATGCGCTTGGTCTGGGCGCATGTCCCTCGTTTTTCGTTTCTTGCACTTTTACCCCTAAGTTTGTTAGTTTTGTTAAATTGTTTAAGTAAATAGAAATTTACAAATTCCCCCCTTTAATTTTGTTAATTTAGATAACATTTTTAACTGAATGAAAATTTTGCACTTTACGACTCTTAATTTAACTTTGTAAGCTTTTATGTTACATATATAAACACATAAGTTCATTTCAATTGATACGTTAAACAAATATTTGTTTTTGGTCTATTAATTGAATTAATATTATTAGTTATATTATTTACAGTTAATTAATTAATATTAAATGTTGCTTATAATTGCTTAAATAAATATTAGTTTTCGGTATATTAATTGAATTAATATTATTAGTTGTATTATTTACAGTTAATTAATTAATATTAAATGTTTCTTATAATTGCTTAAATAAATATCAGTTTTGGGTCTATTAATTGAATTAATATTATTAGTTGTATTATTTACAGTTAATTAATATTAAATGTTACTTATACACGTTTAAATAATTACAGGATTGTTCCCCTATAGATGAAACACTCTATCCGGATGTGAGCGGGTGTTTTGTTATAGACGTACAATATTTGAGAGTAGAGCGGCGGTGGGGGAATGAATTATTGATACAGGTCACGCAACTAAGATGTATATATTTTGTAATCAAGTGGCATAGAAGTAAGAATAAATGCACCATATATTGTATGGTTTGATTACGAAAGAAGTGAATCTCCCAGATATACTGGTGATGCTGATGAGAGTGAAAGAAAAGTCCGCGGGTCGAAGAAAATAGGTTGTCCCTTTGAGGTTAGTACTGCAGTGCAACAACTTGGTGGTAATCCTTGGAAAGTGCTTGTTAGCGAGAATCGTCGATACAACCACTAAATTACTCCGTATGGACAATGACACAGATTGAGATCGTCACTGAAAGAAGATTATGAACTAGTTAAACAATTTACCCAAGAAAATATGAAGCCGAAGAAATCAAGAATCATTTGCTTACTCAAGATCCTGAGAATGTGACCTCGCTACGCCAAGTTTAGAATTTTGGTACAGAAAGTCCGAAGGGATACATGGAAGAAGCAACATCAATACAACATTTCTTCAAAATGATGTATGAGCATGACTACCACTATTGGGAAGAATTTCATGATGATTTGGTAATTCTCAAATACGTCCTATTAGTGTACCCAAAGTCAATTGATTTGTTACAAAAGTTTCCGTATGTTCTCATTTTGGATGTAACGTACAAAACAAATAAGTACAAGTTACCATTGTTGGAGATTATTTGAGTGACACTGACGGGGAAATTTTTTTTACGTCTCGTTTGGCTTCATTCATGACGAGACTACTGATTCTTTCATGTGGGTATTAGAAAAACTGCAAAAGTTGTTTGAACTTCTGGAGATTTGTCCACAGCTATTTATCACTGGCAGAGGAAGAGTGCTTGGCATTAAGTGTCTTGACCAAGTTGCCTTATAAACAAGGCATATGAAAGAGTCTTCCGACAGAAATGTCCAGCCTAGGTCTTAGGCACGAAGAAAATTGCGCTATAACCTGTCTCTATACATCAAATTCTGCAACAGGAGAGAAAAAACCAGTTTGGTGAGCGGGCACTAAGTCTGGTGCGCCGCTCACCAAACCATGCACTTGGACCTTTTTTTTTTGGCTCAACTCTCGAGTCCACATCTCTCTCTCGACAGAAGCCGAATTCCTCGGGTGGGGGACTCTCCTAAAACCATTCCTGAGCGATTAATCATCCCAGGGGTGATTCTTTCACCAAATAGGAAGCAGGCCGATGAGACTCTCTCCTCCCATGCGAGAATCCTTTAATAATTATACACATCAAGCAACAGTCGCCCCTGGCCAAATTCCCATTTTCTCTCCCACAGCACAATTTTTATGTAATTAAAAGCAATTAGAATTGAGACTCTATGTTTTCTTTTCTTTTTTGCATTTATGTTAATAATAAATAATGCACAAAGTAAATAAAATTTGTTTACAAATACATTCTTTTACAATAAAAAGAAGAAAAATAGCAGGAAAAGGAAAATCACTGTCTTCATCTCTTCGCCCTGCTGCTGCTGGCACCTCTGGAACCTCCGCTCCCGCCACTTCTGCGACGCAGCCCAGTCGCATTTGCACCTCCCCGGCAAGTGAAATCACTGGCCTCGGCCTTCAGTTTTCGATACAGATCGGACAATTTGTAGAATCTGCTTAATAGATTCTGATAGGAGCTAGCCGGCACCTGTTCATACAACATTTTTTTCATCAATATGCTTATACAGATAAAATAGACAGATAATATATACACAGAATGATTAGAGATATACCAGGTCTCTCCCTTGCAGAAGATGATGGGGTGGAATCTCGCCACCGCTCAAATCCTCCTCCCTATAATTCTCCCCCTTTCTGTAGCCAATAGTCCGTGGGACTTCTGGATAATGTATCCATCCCGCAAAAGAACCAATCTCTCCCACGAAGATAGGAAACGGACCCTCCAATTCCTGAACACGAGGAGGAGGAGGATACAACACCGTCTGTACACACCTCGTACTCCATCTCCACATAGCTATGTGGATCGATGGTCTCCCTCACGAGAAACCATTCCCGTCCCAGCATCACATCCGGGGTCATCATCCTAAGGGGTGGTGAAGGCGGCATCAGAAGAGGATGGCCCACGTTAGGCCCATACTGGCGATTGACCCGATCGCCCAAATACATTGAGTCGCACATGATGGAAACCATCAAAATACGATAGCCATTGGCCATCTGGGCCAGACCGTAGGAGGCAGGCAGTTGACCCACGGAAAGAAGCTGACAGATTCAAGACTCGAGTTGCTAATCGCAGTCTCAATCACCTCGGTATCAGGCCGAACAGGTACCCTCCGAGCGTACATCGATTTGAAGTCCAGAAGTTGACCACAAATGGTGGGGTCACCACCCTGGTGCGAAGAGTTAAAAGGTGGAAGCTGAACACCGCGTAACCCAAGCCTGTCACATCAAATTCAACGAGTCAATATTTACTTTAAAACGACAAAAGAAGTTTTTAAAATATATATTTGTTCAAAATATTACCTCCCATGCCACGTTGTAGCCAGTCACGCTACTAGCGATGTTCCGACTAGTATGATCCTTAAAAAGGTAATACTTTGCTAGGCTAGCCTGTCCTCAATCAAAGTCGTCCAGATACCGCAGTCGCCTCAAGCAGTCGCGTAGAGAAACTCGCAGCGTTGAGGAAGCATTGGCAAAAAGGGTGATCCCTAGTGCCAAGAATAAATAAACTCGAACAAATCGGGTCATGGCGGACCTGTCGAATGTATTGACGACGTCCACATTGCTGAGTAGCCACTCTCTGACATAGTTGATGGAAATTTTGTCATAGCTCTTGTACACAGGAGTAAAGCCCAACAGTTGAGTGATGACATCGGGACGGTGTCGTAGCTGGAAATCTAGCTCAATACTCTGGCCCTGGCTAGTCGGTAGTGTGAGACCCTAAAAATTTACTTATTTTGACTTTAAAAGTATAAACAAATTTAATACAATTTTTGATTTATTTTCCTTGGTAATATTTTGTTAATTTTACTTTGTTTATAGTATTTAACATTTGAAATATTTTGACCAAGTCTTATTTAATAAATATTCTTTCAAAAATATTGTTTTAACAAATAGAATATTATATTGGCTTGTTAGGACGATGAACAAAGAAGATGAGTTATTTCATTGTTTGGTTAAATTGGTGTACCGAAAAAATGGGAGGATACTTAATTGTTAAGCTTAAGTGGGTCCACATGAAGAATTCACCCAATCACTATTTGGTTCTATCTTTTTTTCTGTGGTATATATCAAGTACAGCCTTTTGACCCGATAAAATAACTTATATGGCCTTTGACTAAAAATTAACACAAACTTCCTATAATACCCCAAAGCCCTTAAACCCTAACTCAGTCTCACTCTTTCTCAAATCTCGGCTTCCTCTCTCAAACTATAGCCGTCTTCCTCCTCTCGTTGTCGTCTCCCCCTCCCATCTCTAACCACATCGTCGCCGTCTTCCTCCGTCTCCGACCACATCGTCTCCCTCTAATGCTATGGATCTTGTAAGTTTTCCTCCGTCTTCCTCCCATTTACTACCATGAAGCCCTATCTTTGTCTTCCTCCGTCTTCTTCTCATCGTCTCCCTTTGAATCGGTTAAACGATCCCGTGAATCGTTTAAAGGAATCCGTTAATCGTTTAAACGAATCCGTGAATCGTTTAAATGAATCCGTAAACGAATCCATGAATCGTTTAAATGAATCCGTGAATCGTTTAAACGAATCTGTTAATCGTTTAAACGACTCCGTGAATTGTTTAAACGATTCGGTTAAACGACTCCGTCAATCGTTTAAACTATATTTGAGTCATTCAAAAAAAGAGGGTATTTTGGGGTTTTCAAATAAAAAGAGGCCATATAAGTTGTTTTGGAATAAGTTAGGCCAAATAAGATATTTGAGAGTTTGACTAGGCCATTTGTGAAGAAACCCCTTCTTTTTTTCTCCTAGCCGACCCTGAGAGAGTATATGAAATTGGGTTTGAAGATTTTCCTTCATTCTAACACCCTCAAACTACTCCAAAACCGTCAGTCACCTCTTGTTTAAGCCGTGACTTCTCCCTCCATCCCTTTAAGCCGTGTGATATTATTTTGGGTACAATATCAATTTGGTTCGCGATGCTTGTGTATTTTGACGAACCGACTTCGTAGGATTGACATATTCGAGGTGTAGATCGATTCTATTGAGAAACATGATATTGCACAGATAATTTTTGATATTGGGTTATATTTTGATTTGAGGTAAGGGAGACTATGCAGTACTGATTCCGTGTTATTTTGATCACGTGTTCATTTCCAAAATATTCAATATCTTGAAATATTATTTATTGATATCATTTCATCTTGTTTATCAAATGGATTTCGAAATAATGTGTTTATATTGATTTACCATGATTTATTGTAATTTGGTTAAAAGTATGATTATGTGGAATAGTTTAGTGATACTAGTCGGTGTATCGGTCTCAGTGAACCCGTTATTGTTATTGTTTATGAGTTAGTGGGCTCAAATGATTGTGCACCAATGATTAATTTGGTTATTATTTTGCCATAGAACCCGAACCAGATAGTATACTAGACTGTTATATATGATTGAGCAGTATATTTTGATACTTCGAGCATGTATACCGTGTTTCGTTCTTTGAACGTTGATTTGCCAAAAGCATGATTTTATTGATTTATGAGTTATTGTCCATATTTTAATTTCATGGACAAAGTGATATTTGAATCATATGTCTCCATTCTATTCTATGGTATTGTATATCCCCTCCCTTGCTGGACTCATAAGTTCACCCCCCACCAGTTATTTGAGTTTTGCAGGTTTGATTTGATCAGAGTGCGCAGTGGAAGCGTGACTAGCTGTGAGGCGGGGTAGAGAGCAAGCCTAGTGTGGTTGTTAGAAGTGATGTTCTAATATTTGAGATTTGATTGAGTTGTATCAGATTTTATTATATATGAGAATTGGTGTTTTTAAGGAAACATTCTTGTTAATTCTTTCCGCTGCAAGTTTGAGATACTCTGATATATGTTAGTATATGGATTTGGAAGCATGTGATGAATTCGGGTCATCACAGGTAGCCCCGTGATGGCCGAAATATCCGCAGGGGTCATGGTCACCTCGCTCCACGGTAAATGAAAGGTATGGGTGGTGTCCTACCAAAAATACTACATCACCTTATGGATGTTGGTATAGCCGATAAAACCACCAACATTCTGGATGAACGTCCCAAGACAGGTACCATCCACCTCTCCTAGATCAGCTGAGGGAGTCGATCATAGATCTTCCTCACCATGTCCCCATTCGCCCGAATGCGGGTGATCCTCCTCTGTGCCTGAAAATAAATTTCAGAATTAAATCCCTGCGTGTTATCACAAAACATACGTGCACAATTTTTATGTCATCACATAATTTTTTACATCAAGTTAATTTCTTTCACTTCCAAAAAAAAAAAAAATTGAGTTTTTTTCTTTTCTATATATATTCCAAACCCACCATCCGCGAGATCCCAGGATCAAAATACAATATTTTCAAGTGTTTAGTGAGAGTTTTTCTTCACTTTTCTTCATTGAGACATTTTTTCAAAATTTTACTCAATTTCGGGCAAGAAAAATTTACACATTTTGAGTCACCCCAATAAAATCAACTTGGGGGTTTCCATCTCTATTCATCCATCTACATATATATACTCTCTGTTTCGAGAAATTCTTATCTTAACATGTCCAATTTTGCAATTAAAGAAGACACTTTAAACATGCAAAATTCATAATATATATACTTGTTTATACCCATAATGTATAAATTTACGTTTTTTGTCAACATGCAACAACATATATTTACTACTTGGATACTAACAATTGCAGGATTAATATCAAGAATCTAACAAATCACACAAAAATTTCAAATTTAGCATACTTTGTGGAACAAATAGGTTTTTCAAAAACTCACCGCGGGTGGATCTAAAGAAGAGATGTGACTGCTCCGGTCACAATGAATATCGTTCGGATTACTATTTGAGAACGGATAGCGGACCTGATTCCTCGCCATCACTTCGTCGGCTTGTTCGTCACCGACACTCAAATCGACGGGAATCTCATTTTCTGAGTCCGAATTATTTGCCATTATCTCTACAAATAATTTTTGAGGTGATAACTTAAAAAAAATTGAGTAATTTCGAAAGAAATTTGGAAGAAATCGGAGAAGAGATGGAGATTTGAGAGAGAAGAGAGCATGACAGCAAACAAGCTGCTGCTATTGCCGTGTTCTTCCCTTTTGAAGAAAGTGGATTTTCCACTTTTCCTTCTTAGTTTCAGCATTTTGCGATTTAGACCCCCAAGTCCTTCTAACAGCAACTTAACGCCCAACTAACAGTCGTTAAATGGATGTCCTAACGGAAGTCCACCTTAACATATTTTGAGAAAAATCCCAGCGAAATTACTCCCAACGGCCCCGCCGTCCTATTCAACATCTCCAGCAAGAATCCCCATGGGACTCTACACATTACATTTCAGCAGAAGCATTACCAATGGCCGTATGCATCATCCCCAACAAAGTTTGTCCCCTGGACATCACACAGATTGCAGTGCATTCACACACGTTTGCACACCCAGTTATCCGGTCGTTTCCTCATAGGTTCAAACCTAAAGCCTCTGGAAGTCAACCGCTCAATGGCCC
This sequence comes from Platycodon grandiflorus, assembly GCA_016624345.1. NCBI lineage: Eukaryota > Viridiplantae > Streptophyta > Magnoliopsida > Asterales > Campanulaceae > Platycodon > Platycodon grandiflorus. The sequence continues at coordinate 27,383,393 of CM028363.1, forward strand.
CGCCGTCCACAGCTTAGAATCCGTCCCCGGACGCTGCTCAAAAATAGTATCTTTATTTTATGTCAATTTACAGCTTATCCTAAATTGCAATTTACTTCATTTTGCGTTAGTATAACTTTCTTTTGGTCACTTCCCAGCGGGTACAAACTTGGGGTCTGGAAATGAACCATCCTCACACATATATATCATAATCGTGTTTCTTCCTTGAAGAGACGCGAACTACATTTCAACCTGATTCTCTTAATCGAGATACGTAGGCAATCTCTTAGGAGATCCAGTCGCCCTTTGACGTTTTTGTCGTCCCCCATACAATATATCACAATCGTGTTTCTTTCCTGAAGAGACGCGAACTACGTTTCAACCCGATTCTCTTAACCGAGATACATAGGCAATCTCTTAGGAGATCCGGTTGCCATAGAGCACACTTTATCGCTCTTTCTCACTTCCAGAAGATATCAAAATCGTGTTTCTTCCCTAAAGAGACACGAACTACGTTTTGATCTGATTCTCTTTATAGAGATACGTAGACAGCCTTTTAGGAGGTTCGATCATTGAATGACATACTTTATTAGTATGACCATCCTTTTTCCCAGCAGTGTTGCAAACCTCTTGCATCACGACATTTCCCCAGTAGATTTCTGCCCCCACAGAGTCATGACTGAATGTTCTACTCCCCAAAGAGTTCGAGCTAAGGTCTTGACACCACGCTTGGTCATACAACCCCGATTTAGGGTTCGACCTCCTTCACATATACACTTGGTTACACAAAACTCCGATGCAGAGTTTGACCATCCAATTGCCAATACGAAGCTGGATGTCTATTTTTTCGACGACGCTCGCTTACTTCTAAGCAAACGTAGTCGAGGGGCTCTGTAGACACCCAGAATTTGTACACCTACATTATACGAATTGTCTTATAAATAACTGTTTATTTACAAATGGACTAACACTTGTTTCTATGATTATTTCAGGAAACAACCTATCAAACAGGACTAACGACGTCCGCGAACACAAACAACTCCAGTTAGATCAACATCAAGGGTCCGGACTGAAGATACGAAGCTTAGAAGGGCCAAAGTGCAAGACACAAAGCCTGAAAAAGCCAAAAAAATAGTTTTGGTGTGCTGAAGCCTTGCTTGGTGCACTGATACACCCAAATAGGGTTTGGTGCGCGGACACCATGCCTGGTGCGCCACGCACCAAACTTGACATTTACCCCCAAAGTTAAGCCACCTGGCTACATGAAGACTTTCAAGGCTAAACAAGTTTCCTCCAAACTTGGGCCGGAGAGTAACTCATAAATATCTCTCTCTTAGCTTCCTATATAAGAGCTCTCAGTTCTCTCCCTCTAAGCATCCAAAAAATGAGAACAACAACAACAACAGAGAACAATATGCACACTCAGCTCTCTCTCTCTCTCTCTGAAAGAAGGAAAAGAAAAAGAATGAAAAAGAGTTATCAAACTCTCCCTTTCACTCACTCACACACAACACACACAATACACACAATTACACAAACAGAAAACGTAAGTCTTCTTTTTCTTGTATCGGTAACAGTGAAGCATAACGGTCAGGCTACGAGCTAGCTTGACCCAATATAACACAACGGCCTAGAACTTGGCCTGAATTCTGTAAAATGACAGAAGGTAACCCATTTCGTTCGTTATTCCATTTAATATGTAAATCAATATATTTGAAATGTGTACATACTTATTTTAATACATTTGATATGCAAATACATGTATTATACATTTATACTTGATAAATTAAGGTATATATTATAGTATATAAACATACATATATAAACAGAGATATAAATACTCTGTAATACATTTCCCAATTACATAAAATAAAAAACTCGTGATACTTAAATACGAACATGCAAACATATAGAGACCGAAAGGGCGAGTTGTTTGCGTAAAACCTTCCCAAATTATAACTTGACCCACGAACCCACAATCTCAGTTTCTCTCTCGTTCACTTCATAAACAAGGGTGATGACTCTGTTTTCACAAAATAAATGTGTTTTTGCACGTTTATCAAACACCAATCACAGAGGGAAGTCCAAGAGCAAAAAGGCCCAGGAGCGATCTGCGGATCGGGGCGCTCACACCCGCCTTCCCCATCTATCTCTTCCAGTCTCATTCGTCCTCCCTCCCTGCTTCCTCATTCCTCATCATGTTCATGTCTCCATCATTTCCTCATAGCTTTTATTAAAGAAACAAACATGTAATTAACAGAACCCACCTCCGAAAATGTATGAATTCATGTCTCCATCATTGTCCTGATTGATGAGCTGGCTTTTTTGTTTTTGTTTTGTTTGTTTTTAAAATTCGTTCGGCACTGTGTGACCGAACACCCATAGTGGTGTTTGGCACCTCCTTACCATCACCATGGGTGTTCGACACCCTTTACCGAACAACCTTAGCTGTGTTCGGTGAGGGTTGCCGAATTGTAATTAATTTATCATTTTTAACCTAAAAAATGAAGAATAAATAAAGGTATTTAAGTCAAAATTTATAATTATATTTTTGTAATATATGAAGGGGGTGTATTTAGAGGTATTAAGGGTGTTAATAGTAATGCTAATTTCTATGTGAACAATCTAACGAAATGTTCCGTGTTTGGTTCTCCCCGGTGGAAAATTTTCCAACAATACATTGAGAAATAGAGTAAATGAAGAGGAGCTAAAAATCTCAAAATCATTATCCATTGAGTTATGAAGTTATTTAATACAACATTTGATGCGTGTTATAATGCAATAACAAAATGTCGAGTCTGTATATATGCTACTTACCTCTCTCTCTTTATTAATTTTTTTGGTGTCTTCAAGGGGAGTGCGAAGGGATGCTTACCTCTCTCTCTTGATGTCTTAAAAGGTCATGAGAAAGGATCAAACCTAAGACCTTATAATAAGTGACAGAGCCGATTTTGATATTTTGAAGGCCCTGTCTAAAATTTAAAATTAGGCCTCAAAATTGATAAAATATATTTAACAAAAGATGAAAATAAATTACATAGTTTATAAAATTATAATTTTAAAATTATTTTTTTACAAATGAAGTACCAATATAACTAAATCTCCAAACTACTATCAAACTTTTTATTTGAAAAGTATCATCCTTCTGACATTCCTTAAAGTAAAATCTTCAATTAGGTCTTTATAATCAATTTTATCCAAATAATCATACTCAATCGCTATGAAAGCTAATCCATTAAGTCTTTGTTGTGTTATTGTAGAACGCAAGTAGGACTTTAATAACTTCAATTTAGAAAAACTTCTCTTTGCAGATGCAACTGTCACAGGAAGAGTCAACAAAATTCTATATGCAATAATTGTATTAGGAAAATAAGAAGTATTTTCATATACTTTATATTGTTCAAATCTCCTAGTCAGTGAAGCAATAAAGATTAAATTTTATATATATATATATATATATATTTTATTACATGGACTTAAAAATTGGGCCCCTAAAATTTTTGGGCCCTGTGCGGTCGATCCACTAGATCATGCTCAAAAACGGCCCTGCTAAGTAAAGCCCCAGCTTTACTACTGGATCACGAAGTTCTTTTCTAAAAATATGTTAGATGTTTGACTTTTTAAATATAAATTCTTTAAATGCGTTAGGAGTATAACTGCCAATATATATGTGTTAGATCCGTAGGCCAGCCCGCCCCACCACTAAGGCGAGCTTGCTTGATTATATGGATTTTGACTATTTGCGTCTTAAGAAGTGTAGTTATTATTATTATGATTATGATTATTATTATTATGATTATTATTATTATTATTATCATTATTATTATTATTATTATTATTATTATTATTATGATGATGATGATTATTATTATTATTATTATTATTATTATTATTATTATTATTATTATTATTATTATTATGATTATGATTATGATTATGATTATGATTATGATTATGATTATGATTATAATTATGATTATAATTATGATTATAATAATTATTATTATTATTATTATTATTATTATTATGATTATGATTATTATGATTATGATTATTAGATCCGTAGGGCCGGCCCGCCACTGAGGCGAGTTTGCTTGATTATATGGATTTTGACTATTTGCGTCTTAAGAAGTGTAGTTATTATTATTATGATTATGATTATTATTATTATTATTATGATTATTATTATTATTATTATTATTATTATCATTATTATTATTATTATTATTATTATTATTATTATTATTATTATTATTATTATTATTATTATTATTATTATTATTATTATTATTATGATTATGATTATGATTATGATTATGATTATGATTATGATTATGATTATGATGATTATTATTATTATTATTATTATTATTATTATTATTATTATTATTATGCATATAATTATTATGATTATTATTGTTATTATTATGATTATTATAATTGTTATTATTATTATTATTGTTATTATTTAGAAATATTATTATTATTTAGAATTATTATTATTATTTAGAAAATTATTATTATTATTATTTAGAAAAATATTATTATTATTATTTAGAAATATTATTATTATTATTATTATTATTTAGAAAAATATTAATATTATTATTTAGAAATATTATTATTATTATTATTATTATTATTTTCGAAATGAAACTATTTTCTAGGTCAAACAAGAAAAACCGACTTATTTTTTGGGATAGAGGAGGGAGTAACAGTTTGAAGGTATGACATGATATTCAGGGCTAGTTTACTGCAGTTTTTCAATTCATTTTTTTAATCCTTCTTAAAAGCTATTGTAGTTTACTTGTAAGTGCTAATGAGTTTATTAAAACAATATCTCTCTCCAAAGAGATTTATGCTGATCCCGATTTCAACCAACGAGCGGCTTTCGTCACCTACAATACCAGAGATAAAAGACTTTAATATATCTAAGTACTGTAAAGAGAATATATAAAATGCAACTTTAGTGGTAAAAAGAGTAATAAAGTGGACAAAGTTAGTATATATATATATATATATATATATATATATATATATATATATATATATTGGGAATTATTTAATGGTTACTTTTTTATTTAATCATCAATGGTTATTCTTATTATCAACTATTGGATCAAAAATTAAAGGTTGAGATTTAACGCATTAAATGACTCACCTACCTGCATTAATTACATTTTTCAACTAACCATTAAATCTCAACCTTTAATTTTTGATCCAATAGATAATAATAATAGTAACCATTGAATACTCCTCTCTCTCTCTCTCTCTCTCTCTCTCTATATATATATATATATATATATATATATATATATATGGTCAAGAAGTATCACGAAATGTAAGAAGTATCACAAAAAGGACATTTCTAATATTTAGAATCAATAATTAATTAAGATGGAAAAATAAGAGATGATGTGAAATGAAGAACTGCACCCAAAATGTATGTGATCAAAGTATAACGATTAAGTTGAAATGAAAATTTTATTAGACAATTATTACACACACTACTTTATGGAACCAAATGTTGGGCACTAAGCAAAAACATATTAATAAGATAAATGTAACTGAAATGTGAATGTTAATATAGATATATGATAAAACTGGGAAATATATGTAGGAAAATATTTATTGGTTTTCTCGAAAATTAAAAATTATGAAAGAAACGAGATGAAGCAGAATTAAATTACAAATTTAATAAGTTAGGCTTGTGTTGGACACAATCCCCGCAAGATAAAATTGCCCCGTACTAGTGCTCATGGTTCTCGGCAATCGTCCAGCGATGATGTATATGTGTGAAGTGCAAAGTGCACAATGCGACCTGCGGGCTCGGGTTCAAAGCTGCTTGTGCTAGCCAAAGTGCATTTAATCACATTTTTTATTCAATGTAGGATATGATTTTTCATATTCTCATAACTCTTCAATTACCAATGTTAAATTGCATACTTTAAGCATTAATATCTCATTCACCCAAAATTGATTTTGAGATAATAAATGTACTAATTTAATCTAGTCGACACGTAGATTTCATTTTTACATCTTATTTTCATTTTCAATAAATGGAATTAAACTAGAAACTTGGTCTAATATTAGTCAAACACCAAAAACCAATTTCCATCAATATAGAATTTAGGCTTAATTCTCTATTTCATCACCATACTATTGCAAAATGTCCGTTAAGCTCACCCTACAATTTTTTTCACGGTTTAATAACTTTACTTTGTAAAAGTGTCATTTTGGTTTATAAATTGAATGCCGTTAATTTTTTTGGACAAAATACAGCAAAAGGACTGAAATGCCCTTATCACCATTTCTTTTTTAAGTTGAAGTGTATATGTTATGTGATTATATTAGGTTCAAAGCAAAAGAAAAGTACTCCCTCCGTCCCTAAATTATTGTCTTCCTTTCCTTTTTCGTCCGTCCCAAAATAATTGTCTTGTTTGAAACTTTCCCTTTTAGAATCTCTTTTACTATTTTACCCTTACTTTTTCTTAATTCCTACTTTAATTATGGGCCACATACACATGGGCATTAAAAGAAACAACACACTTTTTTAATACTATTCCAATATTAATAATCAAGTCAATTGAGTTTTCTTAATCCGTTTGCTGGGTCAACCCAGACAATAATTTAGGGACGGAGGGAGTATTATTCATCATCGGAAACCTCTTCTGCTAATTTGTTTCCTCTGCCATCACCGCCGGGTTTGGAGGCTACTCCGGCCAACCTTACGGGGATTTTCTCTCCCCCAAAATCTTTCATCTTCATCCATTTCCTAATTTTTCTAACCCCCAAACAATAAGCACAATCTCTCTCCTACAACTACAGCAACCCCAGCCCGTCATCCTCCATCAAATCCGGCACTGTCACCAGTCTTCGCCACCTTCACTACTCTGTTATCTATTTTCACAACCCACCAGTCTCTAACTCCCTCTCTTCTCTCTCTCTCTCTCTCTCTCTCTCTCTCTCTTCGTTTTTTCCTGCAACAACCCCAGCCAGTGACCTCACCCACCATCCTCCATCAAATCCGGCGCCGTCACTAGTGTCCGCCATCTTCACCACTCTGTTCGTCGAGTCAACCACCAACACAAGGTTTCCATGAACAAAATCTTTAGAAAATATACAACTTAAAATAACAAATTTCATGACCTATCAACTCGTCAGAGGAGTTTTTGATCTCCAATCGATCTTGTTCAAATTTAGGGATTCAATTGATATTATGAAAATTGGTTTGCTATACCCTCGCCGTCGATTTGGTTTCCTACACGTTGTTGACACTTGACAGTGTTTTTGTTCAAAGAGGGCACCAAAGGATTTGGAGGGAGAAAGGGTGGTTTTAGAGAGAGAAGTAGAACTGGGTTTGTAGTTGGAAAGGAGAGAGATTAAAAGGTAAATAAAAAGATGAAGGAGGGAGGAACTGGGTTTATAGGCATGAATGACTCGGCCCATCATTTGGGTGGTCGGAGTTGCAGCGGTGGTGAGGGTGAGGGAAAGAGAACATGCGATTTGCACATGTAATATTAAGGGTAATTTTGAGTTTTCAAAAATAGTTTAAGTTTTTCATTCAGCAAAACTAACGGAGTGATTAACGTGACACTTTTTATCAAGTAGAGTTATTAAACTGTGAAAAAAAATTGTAAGGTGAGCTTAACGGACCTTTTTGCAATAGTAGTGTTATGAAATTGAGAATTAAGCCTAGAATTTATAATGAACAAATTCGGTGCCCGTAGAAGATAAATTTAGAGGAAATCACTTAAGATTGTTTGGATGAATACAACGTAGACCGCTTAATTCATCTGTTAGGAAAGTACGAGTATACATGAGAAGTGGAAGACTAAAACTAACGTGAACATCTGTAATAAAGACAAATATGAATGGGTGTGGTGTGTGGTGTGTGTGATGACCATGTTATTGGATCAAATCAAATTACAAAAAAAGATTCATGTATCTGACCCCAACTCCCCAGGTGATTGAGATAAAGAGTGAGTTGAGTTGTGTATTAAAATATGCTAATCAATTGCTGGAATCACCGAAATTACGTCATTTTGAGCAAAAAAAGAAAAATTACTAATCCTAACCATCATATCACAAACTTTATGATGTGGTCAAATCTTAGCCATGCACTCTACAAACTCTATCAATAAGCAACTTTAGAGATTCCAAATTCTGTTTTAGTAACAAGATTTACAACATCGAGGTTTTCCATAATCCATAATTTCCCTTTAAAAGTTCTTCAAAAATTGCTAAGTATCATCAATTGAAAAACAAATTGAATTTCATAGAATTCATTGGAATCAAAGAGCTGATTGAAGGAGGTTACAAAGTCAACCATTACAGATGAAGAATTCAAAAATAAACTTGGAGGGAAAGCAAGCTTAGCAACTTAAATCTCTAACTAACCGTGCATTTGCCACACAGTTTGCATTACTATTGCCCTTGCCATTACATGAGTCTACATGTGGAATACTTAAAGTATAATCTTATACTATTACTTCGTCTGTCCTAAACGAGTGTCAGTTTTTTATTTTTTTCACTAAAATAAAACAGTACTTGAAGTGTCGTGGCGAAAAATTGAAGTATTATAGTCTAGTTCTTACAATTTGGTACTTGTACACCCAGATAAAGTAGGTACTTCCTCCGTTCCAAACAAAGAGTTCACTATACTATTTTGAGATGTTTCACTTAAAGAGTCTACTTTCAAAAATTATGCTTACATTTTTCATAACTTTTCATATTTACCCTCCACTTGTGTTGTGATCATTTTAGTTGTGCTTAAGTATTTTTGTAATTATGACCAACTCTAATAACACTAATATATCCCTTAATTATTAGACTTTTCAAACGTCGACTCTTTGAGTGGAACGGAGGGAGTATATACTACATCATTTCACCAAATCATTCTTCAAGAAAATACAACAATTCAAACGAAATAAAAATAAAAAACAAGGTAGCTTAACTTTCAGTACTGCATGCCGAATAAGGAAAGATAGATCATTCAAAAAAAAAAAAAAAATTAACTAGGGTCGGGCATTTATGTTCGCAATTATGTTGTGGGGTTGTGCTATGACTGATTCTTTGGTCTCCTCCTCCTGCTCGTTCTGCTGCCCCTCATGATTGTTCGGCTGTTTCTGCCCCTCGTGATAGTTCGGCTGCTGTTGCCCCTCATCTTTATTCTGCAGCTGTTGCCCCTCGTGATTATTTGGCTGCTGTTGCCTCTCATCTTTATTCTGTGGCTGCTTCCCCTCGTTGTCGTTTTGCTGTTTGTTTTCGTGCTCACAAAGCAGCTGCCGCGCCTCGGCAATGTTGTCGTGCACCTCGTGTCCATTTTCCTGTATGTGTGTGCCCTTAACCTCGATCACAAAGACATAGCTGCTGGAACTACTCTTGGTTGCCATTGATAAACTTATGTAATTCACAATCTTTCTACAAGAGTTGTTCTTTATGCCTTGTGAGTTTTACCTCTTGTACATCTACTTATTTATAACCTCTTTCATTTTGGTATTCTTCATAATTAATTTTCCCCCCACTAGATGGGGTTGACTAGCTCAAATTAATATCTTTTTGGTTCACATTAGGATTTCTTTTTTTTTTTTTTCCAAATCAAGATTGGTGGCGCAAAAGTCCATCCTAGTGGTTTCATATCTAATTTCAACCCTTCATTTGAGGACTTGGCTTATTTTCTTCAATCTTTTCCATATTCACAATTTTTTTTCTTCTCAAGAAAATATCGGGCTAGAAGATCGAAAACTTCTTGCAAGTTACTGTCTCGTGTTTCAAGCGGAGATCTCTACGAAAGAAGTTTTTTATATTTACAAGGGTTTGAAATCAAGATATATTGTTAAGAGACCAGAGTCTTTTCCACTCAGGTCAACCTTCGTTAGTGTTAAGTAATAGGTACTCCTACAACCAATTCTTTAGCTTTGATGAAACGACACTAGTGCAAAAAATAATAATAAATAAATAAATAAAATTACAAATTGTAAATTAACAACTCAATTTAGATGAACTAATTTAATTAAAAAATTGACAACTTTGTAAAAATAAATTTACATCCTTAGACTGAAACTCCGATAAGGATGAAGTTAGTTATCCCTCACATTCATTCCAAGAATCGCTATTTAAATATTACTACTACATTTTTTGCAGTCACGAAGTATTACTCTTAGAGAAAATACGTATAATATCTTTCTTTTTCTTTTTCTTTTTGGAGTAATATGAGTAGGAATGTTCTGTGGTACGATTTCCAAGAAATTAAAATAAAAATTGGTTTTTTTTTTATTTTTTTATTTATTGGTTTTTCAAAAGGGCAAAGACCACATGTTACTATTTATATGGGGGCTCTTTCTTTATAGTACTCTATCCATTTTTTAAATTAAAATTTAGCATATTTTAATTATATTTTTCTAAATAATATTTCATTCACTAGAATGTCATGTATTACTACAACTTATATGACTTTGTAAAATAAATAAGTTTATATAAATCGTCGGTCGAACATTAATTAAGTTAACCTAAAAAAAGTTAAAAGTGTACTCTTTGGTTAGATCGGAGGGAGTATATCTTTATAGAGATTAATGTGATTTTTTTTTTTGCTGACCAAATCGTGGTTTTGTGGTTTATGATTTTTTATTTATTTATGATTTTGTAATGTTTGTGTAAAAAAAAAAATAAGAGAGAGACAGAAAAAAAAAAAAGTGAAATCAATCAGAAAGAAAGTGAAAAATTCTTTAAAAAAAAAAAAAAACCAACAAACCCCGAAAGAAGGTCAAAGGTTGATTATGGGCATGTTGAAACACAAGTGTGGGTATCTCAATCGGACCTGAAACCTAAATGTGTGGTTTTCGTCAATTTTTTTCCCAGTTTGACAAATTTGATACTCCCTCCGTTCCAGTTAAAGAGTTCACTTTTGACTTTTTTTGGTCAACTACGCTAAAGTTTGACCAATAATTAACATAAATCTAGTGATTTTTACAATGTTATTAAAGTTGTAATCCATAGTATTATTAAGATAATTTTTAATTAATAAAATTTTATTTCTTAAAACATAAGTAAAGTATGTAAATTTTTTATTTGATTTAGTCTTATGACTTTTATAAAAGAAAAGTGGACTCTTTGCCTGAAACGGAGGGAGTACTTAACATAGCAGATTTGTTATCTTAAAACAAGTCCGGTCCAAGGAGAAGCTGGTAAAGATAGGGTTTTAGGCAAAAAAATAATAATAAAATAAAATAAAGTTTTATGACCAATTTAATAATATATTTAAAAAAAAATGTTAACTGCACAAAATATTCTTCGTTTTCTTCACTCACCACTCACCTCACGTATTTCTATCTCACGAACATAATGACAGATTATTTGCTTCGCTTTAGGCCTCCAAGTGTTGGGCGGCCCTGAATTAATAAATTTTTTATATTTTTCATAGATTTTTTATAGTAAATTTTTTTTTTCTGAAACTTTTGCATAATTAAATAAAAATTATTAATATCTTGATACGTTTTACACTATTAAATGACTTGAATTTAAAAAATAAAAAAATAAAAAAAACCGAAAAGTTCAACTTCATCTCAATTATATTAACTTTGGGCAATAATAATACAAGTGGGTATCTCACTAATCGTAGTTGATATTTTATATTTTTAAAGAAGAATTATGTACTTATTTTTTATATTTTTAAATAAGTGTTTTTATTAATTATATTTCTATTTTACAAAAATATTAATCTTTATTTAATGCCCTCAAGTATCATTTAGTAATATCAAATTAATAGAACTCGTTTTTTTCTATCTCACCATTAAGGAAGGTAAAATAGATACTCTATCCATTTCAAAATTTGAATTAACACAAGTTTTAAGAAATAAGTTGACTTTGTGTAATTTTTCTGTAATACTATCTCTTAGTGCTATCAATTGGTCCCTCTACTTTTTCTATCTCACAATAAATAAGGTTATATAAACAATTTGTTTAAAAGAATCCTTAAAAATTGAAAGAGAATACTTCTTTTCGAATGACCCATTATAAAAAGAATTAGAAATAGAGTAAAATAGAAGACACTTCTTTTAGGACAAAGTGAGTAATTCATTTAAGAAAACTTTCCCAAAAGAGAAACAAGACACTTGTTCCGTGATATCGATTGGAAATCCTCTGTACCACTATATGTACCTCTGTATGTGTATGTGTACCGCTCCTTGTACACCAAGCAATGCAAATTAGAGTATAGGCCATGGGCCATATTGCTTGGAGGTACAAGAAGGGGTACACATAGTGGTATAAAAAAAAAAAAAACCTTTCCAAAAAGTAAAATGAAATACTCCCTCATTTTCAGGTAAAGAGTTCATTATATTATTTTGGAATGTTTTTCTTAAAGAGTGCACTTTCAAATTAAAAATTATACTTACAATTTTAATAATCTTTCATCTTTACCCTCCACTTATGTTGTAATCATCTTGATTGTGCTTAAATATTTTGGTAATTATGACCAAATCTAATGACATTTATATATACTTTAATAATTATATTTTTCAAACGTGAACATTTTAGGTGGAATGGAGGGAGTACTTATTTCGTGATGTCCAAAAATAAAATTTGACGACACTTATTTGCAAATATAAAAAAGGAATTCACAACCCAACAGATGCAAAGAGAAATATAGGATTCCATAACCACAGACCAAATTACTAAATCAAGAAAAGGGAAGACTCATACACTAATCTAAGATAGAGAGCATGAAATAGGAAGAGATAAATACAGAAAGATAGAGAGAAGGAGATGGAGAGATAAAAATTTAACTCATGCCAAAAGTAAGAACAATTACAAAGAGAGCATATCGAGAACCATAAAAATTACACTAAAATTTAACCCCAACGGAATGCCATGAATAACGTTTCAATTTATCCGAGATGGAGGGGGATGATCAACCTCAGGAAATGCCATGAACAACGCCCTTTGTATTCCACTGAACAGCTTGCCCAAATGGATGAAACAGCAAGCAGATCACGAGCTTGTTTTATCGCATCACATAGGGGATGGAACACCTTGTGTCAATCAAATGAATTACAGGAAGACAAGATCCTAAATGACCATGCATCTCCTGTTTTCTTCACAGCTTCTTTCTAAAGAAAGCCATGAATAACGCCCTTTGTATTCCACTGAAAAAAGAAAGCGAATTAGAGTCAATTGTCTTAACCCTACTTATCATATACATCAACATCACAGCTGGATGCAGTCAATGAAGTGATTCAGACAGCGAACAAGTACAAACAAAGCCCATAAAGGTAATGTTCACACACACACATACATGTATGGAACATATATATATATGTGTGTGTGTGTGTGTGTGTTGGGGGAGGGTAGAGGTTGAGATTCTAGATTTATACCTGACCAACTTGTCCAAATGGATGAAACAGCAAGCAGATCACCAGCTTGTTCTATCACTTTAAGGGCTGGAAGGCCTTGTGTCAATCAAATGAATTACAGGAAGGCAAGAGCCTAAATGGCCATGCATCTCCTGTTTTCTTCACAGCTTCTTTGTGAAGAACACTTAATTTAGTTAAGGGAAGTGATTTTCTTCCCCATCACCTTGACACATATACCACAGTTTGAGGACAACTGTGGTCGCATCTTCTTAAAAGCCTTCATGATTGGCCTGATATGAGATAGCATAGGGGTAACAGCATCCAAGCCGGTAAGCAGCAAGACGCCAGCATTGTATCTGTCATTGTAGTTCCTTCTACATCCTTCACTGACTCCATCCCATCGTAGCTTTTCACTTCCTCCTCTTTTCCCGACTATTCTCCCTAGTGTGTGCCTCATCCAATAGTTTTGAGGTCGACAGACAGGCTCCGCTAAAACCTTGCTTTCACCTTGGGCTTCACTAGACCAGTAAATGGAACTGCAAATGATACATAAAAAGCATTCCATCAGAAAAAAGAAGTTAGTGGCTAGACATTTGTGTGTAATTCAATCATCAAAAAGCATAGTTGCAGGAGGCCAAAAACACATATTTTGATAAGAAAACATTAGAAAACAAACCAAAGGACAGTAAAAATAATTCATAACAGCTTATAGATCAACCAAGTGACCGTACTCAAGTTCATGAATCAAAATTACGAGAAAGTAAACCTACATGGCTGGAGGCCTATCAATGGGGCAAAACAGTCAGATCAATGCCTGATCCAATTAAATAAATTTAATTCCAAATCAAACCAAATTATATTCTTAAAGGTGGTGAGCCAAAATCAAGTTGCAAATCCGTTTAACTCGAGGAATATTGTACAAAAGATCTGAGTATTCCTAAATGAGAATACTTAATGTCTTGAGTTAAAATGGAGCAATATTTTTTGTATGGAACAATACTTTCCATATTTATTCCAAAAAATAAAAACCAAAAAGCCAAATGAGGAGAAAATGATTTAACCATCAGAACAGAGAACTGTATGAAGGAAAAATTGAGAATAAGATATATTTCAAAAAAAGAGAAATTGGAAGGAAAGGGAAATAGAGTATACCAAATTCCATAAAGTCAGTTGCACCAAAAAAGAGGGTTGGGAGGGGTGATATTATTAGTAAAAAGTATCATGTATATAAAGGTGTACTCTACGCATAGTTATCAAAGGCGGTCGCCTGAGGCACCTCAAGGCGGGAGGCGAGGTTTCAACGCCTCAAGAAAGGTCAGGCTAGGTGGTTTCTCAGAGGCAAGGGTCAGGCATGCGCCTCCGTTGACTGGAAGCAAGGCGAGAGTCGTGAGAAGGTGACACCTTCTTGACAGCCCCTATCGATGTGTTTATTTGAACCAAACGACGTAGTTTAAGGAAATAAAGAAAAATAAAAAAACCCTTTTTCTGCTCGATCTCTCTCTCTCTCGACTCAAACTCAAACTAAACTAACCTGGACCAAACCCTAGCGCGAACAAAGCGAAGCCCTAGCAACAACGACCATCCTTGCAGCAACCACCAGCCTTGAATGATGGACACGTCATATATCTTGAATAACTGTTTTCTTGATTTTAAATGGCAGGTCATACATACATATATAATTGTGTATAGAAGTGTTTATACGGATAACAATTGACATATCCAGGCACGAAGAGAACGCGTCTTACAGCTAGTAATGTTGAATTATCAACAAGTTTATGCTATCAAGCTATATTATGGATCTCATAATTTCAAAGTACCTTATATAGTTCTTTACTGGCTCAGGAGAATTTCCACTGATGGGCGGCCAGGTTAGTGGACAGCAAATGTACACAAATAAGAAGAGGTCAACCAGAATGGCGTCAAGGGTCATTCCTTAACAAGATGATTGCTATAGGCATAATATAAGGCATGTTCAGGCATTTGAGATTATATTTTTCTTTCATTTTTGATAGAGAAAAAAGAATCATAAATGGAGGAGATATTTGTTTAAAACTCTTTAGACTCAAGAAGCATTCAAACTTACTGAAGCATATTGACATCTTCTGGAAAATTCACGAGAAATTTCCTAATTTTCTTATTTCTTTCTTTTTTCCTTTGTAGTTTCTTACCTTTTTCCATGATAAGGGAGCATCATGTTTACATGTATGATTCGAGGGAGACAGCAAAATATATAAGTAGCTGTTATTTCATGGACGTGTCTTAATTTGTGTCTTGGCCTTTGAAATTCTTCGAGTCCGACACGTGTCTATGTCAACATTGTCCACAAATTGTTGGTTTACATTAATAACTTGCGATTCAAGTGTAGAAAGGAAGAAGAAAGCGTAAATCATCTATTGGCGCACTCTTCTTTTGCAAAGGAACTATGGGCTGATTCTATAGATGTTCAGAATTAATGGGTCATGCCAAGGTTGGTACCAGATTTATTGTTGGGTTGGTCACTGTATAAGAGGAAGAAGAGGAAGGATAAGTTATGGGAAACAGCGAGAGGAACAAAGAAGTTTTGACAATATAGAATCTTGTATAGCACATCTGAAGGCTTTCTTGAAACACCTTTGTTTTTCTGGTTTCCCGGATAGAGGAGTCAAAGTAGTTTTCTGTAGAGCGTTTTCCGAACTTTTTGGACAGATTCCCGGCCCTTTAACTAGTGATTGGGATTTTTGGGTGCATGGTTTTCGTGTATATTGACTCTATAAAAAATACTTTTACTCATCAAGAAGATGATAATGGAGCATTAAATTTCCAAATTTTCCAACTAGAAGGGAGCATGATAGTTTTAAGACACTGAAATACTTGCATGATTTCAAAATGCATATGACTAAAAGAAGACATTCTGAATATCAAAAAATTTAACACACCAGATCTGAACAAGACTCTACAGCTCCAAGGACAGCATGGAGATTTGGTTGCCCTCCAAATTCCAAATAAGAACCTAATAAGTATCAATGTTAAACTCAATTTGATAACCAATCAATTTCTTTTTTTAAGGTAACATTTCTGATAAATTACAACAGGACCTAATTAAAAATTTGATTTGTGAGAAGCAGTTGAAATATATAAATATTGGAGGAAGAAGGATATTTTTCCTGACCACTTACCTCCGGGAAGTCTGAGTGTGGCTACAGTACTTTTATTCTGTGGTAGCTCTTGGATTCCCTGTTGTGCACACTGAGGTCGGGGTTGCATGCTAGGATGAGAGTGTAAGATGTTTCTCTAACTTCTGCAAGATAAATAGATAATCAGATGTTAATATAGCTGTATGGCATGTATGCACTGTTAAACCACAATAAAAATCGTCATGGAAATAAATGAAGCCCAATCAATCCAATATTCTACATAACTGAAGCAAAAAGGATAGTCTTGATGCTTACAGATACCTCTTTTTTCGCACATATTTCTACAGAGGAAATAGTTAAATTCTGTTATCTATATGGTAGCTAAGCAAAGGTTTCACGCATTCAAAACATGCAAGAAAATGAGAAGCTAATTTATGCCCAGAAAGGAATATAAAACTTTCTATTTATATTTGATCTTCCTTCAGGCGCCTTAGATAATTCAGCACAAACAAGTGCAATTGACAACTAAGAAATTCAATATCACCATGGAAAAGAATGCTAATGTATGTATGTGTATATGAGGAGAAAAGATGAATAAGTGAAAAATGCAACTCCCTTGATCAAATATGAGTGTCCATTTTCAGTTTTTCACTAAACATAAGAAAGTTGACTTGTAGGGTATTTAAGCAGCACATACATTAATGTCATAAGTGTACACATATAGCATTGAAAGCCCAAACTTAGAGACATTATAGATGCCAAAGGTCAACGTAGTAAAATTATACAAAACATGGACACCGACAAGAAAATTTATAAAAATAAACATTCATTTTGAGAGGGAGTGGGTAATTGTTTATACGATTCGAAAGGAACTCAAATTGCTCAATGTTTTGTTTTTATTTACTTTTCTTAGAAAGGGACAAGAGATAGTGAATTGTTTTATTACTATTACTAGTAAGAATATACCTAGACGAACTTTGGAGCTTGTTTTATTTGCTTCTTTCAGCTTGATAAAGGCATCGATTTTTTTTACCCTTTTGATATCTTCTTCAGACCCACTTGAAATGCCACGAACAACGATCATGAATTCTAATCTTTGAGAAGTTTCTTCAATTTCCCGCGTTCGAATACTACCAAGACACTACACAAAGAAAGAAATAGAGAGAAAAAATCAAAAAAATCAAAAGTCAATTTTGTCACCATTTACTAACATTTAAAAAATGATAGAGCGAAAAAATAAGAAATCTGAAGTCAATTTTGTCACCATTTACTAACATTTAAAAAACGAGTCATGCTAAATCTCAATTGGCATTACTCTTAAAATTTTGAAACATTTAAGGAACTTCTTTTGAAACATTTAGTAAGTCAGAACATTGGATCCGAAAAAGGCCAACAACAGAACTGGATTAGAAAAAAACTCAGATTGTATTTTTTTTGTTATATATATATATATATATATATATATATATATATATTTTGACAAAAACAAAGTCAGATTTAACTTTGAAATTCAGATCTTGAAAAATGAAAAATTCTTCAAACAAAATAAACAATCCTGGAAAATAAATCAGACCCAAAAAGAAAAATGAAAAAAATTCAGATGCTAATAACTTTTTCTGATCAACTAATAATATTTCAAAAAAATATCTGGAAAAAAATGCATGCTGCGAATGTATATATATGTGTGTGTGTGTGTATATTCACAGGGAACTGCAATAGCTGTTAGAAATAATTAGAAAGAGAGACTTACAAGCAGATTTGAGGATCGGATGATATAGAGACACCCGGCATAGCCACCGGAGAGATCGAGAGTGAGCGGCAGCGGCGGCTTGTTGACGAGAGAAATAGAGTAATTAATAGGTTAAATAAAAAATGTATTGGTAATCTATTGACATTTTTCACGTGTTTGGTTTGACTTGGACAAAATTTAACATGTGCTTAAGGATATATTTTGATTATCCATTTCTAGTATTTATTCTTCTTAAAAAATTTTTTGTTATGCTACATTTATAGATTTTATCTACAAATAGCATTTACAGCTTTAACTATTGTACATTCCAACCAACATACAACACTTTAAGGCATGATGTAAATGTGATAAGAAAAAAAATTCATCTTTTCTTTTTAAGTTATTTAAAAAAGTCAACTTTAATTTTTTTTAATATTAATTTTATTACTTTATTTTTAATTTTATTTCTATTTTAATTAATGAATTCCACTCTCACATGAACATTTTTGAAAAATGCATGCCAATATGATATTTAATATATATATATATATATTGTTATGTTACATTTATAGATTTTATCAACAAATAGCAATTACAGCTTTAAGTATTGTACATTCCAACCAACATACAACACTTTAAGACATTTTGTAAATGTGATAAGAAAAAAAATTATCTTTTCTTTTTAAGTCATTTAAAAAAAGTCAACTTTTAATTTTTTTTAATATTAATTTTATTACTTTATTCTTAATTTTATTTCTATTTTAATTGATGAGTTCTACTCTCACATGAACATCTTTGATAAATACATGCCAATATGATATTTAAATAGAGACAGTTAAATTTTTTTATCTGTGTACCGAGTAAAATATCAGTGTTTTATTTATTTATTTTTTGTAAGAATGGTGGAAGTATATTTTATCTCTAAAACTATTTCTAGTGGAATTGAAACTTATAAATTGGTGGTCATCGAGGTAAATTTTACTGTATTTAGGTTTAAAATTGTATTCTTATATCACATGTTAACCAAACCCATAACTTTAAATAATCCTTACCCTCTTTTACTTTTATCACATTTGACCAGCATATTATGATATTTTACACATATAGAGTGGGTTGTTCCTTGGTGAATTTATTGTGGTTCTATACCATTAAATAGTCGATAGGAATGCCTAGCAGAAAAAATGCTGAACTGACTTCCTCATTTCAACTTCGTTTGAGGAAATTTCTGCACACCCATATTTATATATACTTAGAGCCCGTTTGGTCGAGCGTTTTGGCCAAAACGCAGCTTATTTGCAAAAAATGTGTTTCAATACTGCGGCAGAAAACGCAGCGTTTTCAAAACGCAGCTGCGTTTTAAAACGCTGGAATTCCAAGCTTTTTCCCAAAACGCAGGTTTTAAAACGCTCCTAGGAAAAAAAAGCTGCGTATTGAAGTGATATCCCAAACGTATTTATAAGGAAAGATCTCCGTTTTTAAAACACTGCGTTTTTTAAAACGCTGCGTTTTTAAAACACTGCGTTTTGTAAACGCTGTACCAAACGGGCTCTTACTTTTAACTTAGGCTCTATTTATTTAAGGAAAATAATTTTTGGAAAATGATTTTTGAAAAATAGCTTCTGAAAAATGAAAATGTTCTATTTTAAGGCGTTTGGTAAATTTATTGAAAATATCTCGGAAAACATTTCGGGTGTTTAGCAAACACATGAAATTTTTTACGGAAAATATATCATGAATGCATATAAAAGGTTATATTCACTTCGTCCTAAAATTAGTGTCCCTTATTAAATATACACTTATTTTAAAAAAATTTTTTACTTTAAATAATTTCTTTAGTAACTCCCAATTTTCACTAGTGATATCAAATCAACGGGGGTTCATCTAATTTTCAATCACACAAATAAAAAAAACATAATTGATTATTGACTTGAAAACATGTTTCAAAAACAAAAGAAAAAGAAAAGAAAGAGATAATTGTTGTGGGACGTCCCGAAATGAAATAATGAACACTTATTTTAGGACGATGGAAGTATTTATTAAAATTGAGTAGTGCAAAGGTGATATTAGGCTCTAATTTCAGCCTCAAATTAAAAATTTTATGATCTCAAACATTATACCAGAAGCTTCATGTACTCTTCAACTAAATATTTTATTTCGTGTAATACTATCTTTAAAAATTAAAGTATTAAGAAAAAATCAACGCACTAAAAAATTTAAAACAGGATATATATATAACGTGTTTACTCTATCTTAGTATTTTTAATGAAAATATCAAGTTAAAATATTTTCGAAATTCAACTACTTGAACCTGTAATATTAATGTTATTTTCTCGTCTCAAAATGAATATTTACTTTTGTTTGTGATCATAAATAAAAAGAAACATTTATTTTGGGACGAACATAAATATATTTTTCAAAGTTATAAAAATTTCCATAAATCTTGACAATATCAACAAAAAGTTAGATAAATAAAACTTTGTTGATAGAATCACTTAAAAATATTACGGTAAAATATTAATTATTTTTCTTAAAAGAAAAGTTAGAAATGAATATAGCACATTTAAATGTGCAAAGGTGATATTAGAAGAAAATATGAATGAACAAATTTTGGAAAATGACTTACGAAAATTGAATCCGTAAGTCATTTTCCTGAAAAGAAGGCTTCATTTTCAGTTCACTTGTAAAAGTCTTACATTGACTACATTTTTCAAATGTTATCAAATACCAAAAAATGAGAAAAATATTTTTTAGAGATCATTTTCCGTTAGGCTCCATTTGTTTACGTTACGTAAGGTACTAATTTGCCAACCATAGATCCCTGCAACTTAGTTATAGATGTACATACAGGCATGCTCATGGAGAGATGGTATTGACAGTGCGTAGAGGAGAGACTATATATATATATATATATATATATATATATATGGAGAGTATTTAATGGTTACTTTTTTATTTAATCATCAATGGTTACTCTCATTATCAATCATTGAATCAAAAATTAAAGATTGAGATTTAATGGTTAATTGAAAAATACAATTAATGCAAGTAGGTGAGTCATTTAATGCATTAAATCTCAATCTTTAATTTTTAATCCAATGGTTGATAATGAGAGTAACCATTAATGGTTAAATAAAAAAAGTAACCATTAAATACTTCTTCATATATATATATATATATATATATATATATATATAATTCACAGGGAAGTGCAATAGCTGTTAACAATAATTAGAAAGAGAGACTTACAAACAGATTTGAAGGTCGGATGATATAGCGACACTCGTCATAGCCACCGGAGAGATAGAGAGTGAGCGGCGGCTGCTTTTTGTTGAAGAGAGAAATAGAGTAATTAATAGATAAATAAAAAATGTGCTGCTAATCTATGTTTTTATAGGGCTAATCTTCAGTCATTTTTCACGTATTTGGTTTAACTTTTACTTATAACATATTTGACCTGCAAATTATGATCTTTTACACATTTAATCCATATTTGGTAACATACTAAAATGTTAACCTACCAATTACTTGCTAAAGTGGCCTTAGCGCTTGTTCCTTGGTGAATATATTGTGGTTTTTACCTTGAAAGGGTCGATAGGAATGCAAACTACAACATGGTAAACTGACTTTTCGTTTTAACTTCATATAGAGTATATTTCTATGCGCGCCCATATTTATCTCTATTTAATTTGCTCTTTAACTTTGGTATTTACGTTGCACAATGAACTAGTTTGCCTACCATGGATTCTCACATAGAGCTGGCAATGGGGTGAGCAAGGCTAGTCCAACCTCAATCCATTAGGGCAAGCCTTGAAACCTGGTCAGGCTAGCACTAATTTTGACATTTTTGTTGGCTCACACGCAAGCTCATCGAGCTGAGTCTTAAACCCGGGCCAACCTAGCCCAAATTTGCATCGGGCCTCCAAAACTAGAGCCCGCCTATCCTAAAGTCGGGTTGGCGGGCCAATCCATTGGGCCGGGTCGATTTTGTTGGCTCTATTCTCACATATTTATAGATTGATATACATATATAGGCTTGCGTACAAAAAAAAAGATGGTATTGTTGGTGAATAGAGGGAAAACTAATTAAGGATCTTACTTGAAGACATGAGAATACAGAGACATAGGAAGGATCTATTAAATAATAGGATTGGAGAGACAAACATAGGATTTATTTGAAAAAGATGAGAGAATGGACCAGCCCTTGAGTAATTTCCAATTGACATTGTTGAATATTCAAAAACATATTATTGAATTCTCAATTGTACTAAGAGCTACAAAGGTTTGAAGTTTTTCTCCAACTTTTTTCTGATCCTTGGGATTGATGTAAGTCAAAAGACAAAAACCTCAAACCTCAAATCTTCCAACAACTTTTGTATAGATCTACCCGACTATCAAAAGTAGGACAAATTAGGGTGGCTTCTTGTGAAAGAGTAGCTTCTTGTGAAAGAGTTCTTTAAAAACCAAGTTATTTAAAGAAAGAGTAGCTTCTTGTGAAAGAGTTCTTTGCTCAGTCCCACAATGGGAAAAAACCATTTCCTCAACTTTTTCACCCACAAGAAGCTTTACATTGTGGCTAAGCTTAACCTACAGGCTATATTCTAAAATTTTCTATATGGAACCTTTGTGTCCAACTATAAAAATAATCGTTAGTAAAAATATGTTACACTAGGCCTGTCAATGGATCAGATTTGGATCGAATATATCAAATTTAAATCCGATTTATTAAGAAATTATCAGATTCGGATTGAATCGAATTATCTCTCGGATATTTCAAAGCTCAATCCATATCCTAAATTTTTGGATTCGGATTTTTTTCAGATTTTATTCAACCCTTATAAAATATTGAATTAAAATAATATCAAGATATTTTTTTATTCAATCAAAGGTCAAAATATGAAAAAAATTATTTTCCCAATTTTGACAAACATAAATGACAGTGTTAGTAAGATATTATAGTGCGTAGAAGAATTTATATTCAATTGAAATAGTAATTATGAATGACTAGAAGTTCAGCATAAGTAACTTTTATATGTATTATATTACTATATTTTTATATCGGATTAAATTGGGTTGTTAACGGATCAGAACACCCTTAATCCAAATTTGATTTGTTAAGCTATCGAGTTATCAGACTTGGATCACAATCGGATAATCGGATTGAAAAACTCAATCTATATCCTAAAAATAATATCGGACTCGGATCGAATTCGGGTCAAAATCCGATCCATTGACAGCCTTGTGTTACACCTTTAGATGTGCTTGATCTCATTACTCATGTTTTAAAGAGGACCCCTAATTTTTATATAGGGTTAATCATACCATTAGTCGTTTGACTATGGACTTTTTTCACGATTAGTCCCTTAAGATAAATTTACATTGTAATAATTCCAAAAAATTTAAATTGTCACGTCGGTCATTTTGAGAGATGCCGTTAGAAAAATTTCGTTAAGTGCACATGTGTCTTGCACGTGCATTTAGTTAAGGGCTAAAAAGGAATTTTACATGCCCCTCTTTACGAACTTCATCTTCAACCTCTTTGCCTTCCCTTCAACATCTGTACTACCGCAGAGGGTTTTCAAACCTCCTTTCCACTTAATTACAGAATTTAAAAAAAATCAATCAAGTAAATAGCAAGAACTATATCAATACAAAAAAAAAAAATTACTAATGCGGCTACAATTTACAACCACAAGACCCAGTTTTGTAAGAAAAATAAAGGAGATAAATTTAAAAAATACTCCCTCCGTTCCTAAATTATTGTCTTGTTTGACCCGGCATACGGATTAAGAAAAAATAACTGACTTGATTATTAATATTGGTTTAGTGTGTTGTTTCCTTTAATGCCCAAGTGTATGTGACCCATAATTAAAGTAGGAAGAAAAAGTAAGGGTAAAATGATAAAAGTGATGTCTTAAAAAGAAAAGTTTCAAACAAGACAATTATTTAGGAACGGACGAAAAAAGAAAGAAAGACAATAATTTGTTTCAAACAAGAAAATTATTTAGGAACGGACGAAAAAAGAAAGACAATAATTTAGGGATGGAGGGAGTAGTAAAATAGTAATATTTGTAAATTAATATCAAGAATTTTGGGGAAAAAAAAAAGAAAAAAAGATAGGAAGCTGGTTATTGCCCTAAAATAATTAAAACCAAAAATTTTTGGGGAAAAAACAGAAAAGAACGAAAGAATCTTAATGATTAGGGTTTAGTTTATTTTAGAGATAATTTGTGCTTTTAATTAAGTTTGCATACCACTTAATTGATCAAGTCTTCCCTTAAAATAACCAAGCTAGGGAAAATAAATTAGACCAAAATCATATAATTCGCGCACAGGGGCGGATCCAGGATTTTAGCACCATGTGGCCTTGGTATTTAAGAAATATTATAAACAGTAATAACCGTATAAATTAACTTCATTTATCGAAAAAAGAAGTTACATATAGTTGGTGGCTTAATGAGCCTTACCCATTAAACACCAAAAAAAATAACCAAGCTAGGGAAAATAAATCAGACCAAAATCATATAAAGCGCGCACAGGGGCGGATCCAGGATTTTAGCACCATGTGGGCTTGGTATTTAAGAAATATTATAAACAGTAATAACCGTATAAATTAACTTCATTTATCGAAAAAAGAAGTTACATATAGTTGGTGGCTTAATGAGCCTTACCCATTAAACACTGCTAGAAAAACGGTCATTACCTACGGAATTTTCCGTAGGTAATTTCATATTTCCGTCGGTAATTTTTTTTTACCAACGGTATTTTCCGTCATTCCGGTGACCAAAGACGGTAATTACCGACGGACCACTTTCCGTAGGTAATCACCAACGAACGCTCCGTAATATCGACGGAATATTCCGTCGGTATACCGACGGAATTACCCACGAATGTCCGTCGGTAATTACCTACTGAATTTACCCACGGAATTTCCGTAGGTAATTACCGACGGAATTTACCCACGGAATTTCCGTAGGTAATTCCCGACGGATATTACCCACGGAATTTCCGTAGGTAATTACCTACGGAATTTACCCACGGAATTTCCGTAGGTAATTACCGACGGAATTTACCCACGGAATTTCCGTTGGTAATTACCTACGGAATTTACCCACGGAATTTCCGTAGGTAATTACCGACGGAATTTACCCACGGAATTTCCGTTGGTAAATTACGTAGAGATTACCTACGGAATTTACCGACGGACCCACGGAATTTCCGTAGGTAATTACCGACGGAATTTACCCACGGAATTTCCGTTGGTAAATTACGTAGAGATTACCTACGGAATTTACCGACGGATTGTCCGTCGGTAATCCATTAAAAATTTAAAAAAAATTAAAAATAAATAATAAAAAAATTTTTTGGTACCTAATTGATCAGTTTATATACAATTTAATCATAACCAACTAACAATTCAAAAACAACAATTCAAAAGTTTCACAAATTTAAACACAAGTAACAATTCAAATACAAATTAAAAGTTACAATAAACTAAAAGTTTTAGTTTAAAAGTCTCGAAATAAATTGCGGGCAAGTGATTCAGGGGAGGGGGTTTGACTTTGGCGGGTTTGTTGTTGCAAGAGTTGTTGGACTTGTGCTCAAATCGCGCCATTGTTTGTTGATGCCGATTCTCTCTTTCTTCCATCTCGCTATACGCCTATTCTCCCTTTCCCGCATCTCCAACAAGGCTCCGTCGAGTCAATTCTCTTTGTAAATTAGCCACGGTTGGGGTAGTATCCGAGGAGTGAGATCGAGCCGTGGATGGAGAATCAACATCAACCGGCCGTAGATGGCATGATCACAGTGCACCATGGTCTCCCAACCCATATATCCTCTCCCCTTTTCTTCCGCCCCTTTGAGGCCACATCACACCACACAGAGGGCTCCACACAATATTTGAGGACGAACTCTCTGTCCGAACCTTGTCCTTATATTCATTCGTAATAATAAAAAGGAACAATATTAAAACTCTATGCATATTTAATTTAAAGTTACAACAACATTAAACATTGCAATACTTACATATACCGCCTCACTTTTCATCAACCCACTAAATGGGTTCATTGGGACCACCACCCTCGTGTGGTGCTCACAAATACATCCGGTACTCAATGTGGGGACCATATGTTTCCATCTACACAATTATTATTATTATTAGTTGAATATATCTAATTAAATATGTAAGAAGCAAAATTATAAAATTATAACTGGAAGATTTCATATAAACACAAGTATATAAAAATAATACTATAACATTTGATCATATTTCCAATTGAAATCTTTTGCATGATCACTTACAAGTTAAAACATTGTCAAACAAACAAGATGACAAACATGGATTAAAAACTAATACCAAGGAATACATCGACTATATAACCACACCCCTCACCGAACTAAAACATGGAGTCAAATAACAATTATAAAAACAACTTAAACAAAACTAAACCATGGATTTCATAGCATCAACATGGTTACCTAACTAATTTAAACACAAGTATACAAATTAAAAGAACAGAAATTTACACTTTAACCCCTTTATTTAAATGTTCACTCTAATACCCTCACCCACCCAACCTTACATCGACTATACAAAACCACACCCCTCACCAAACTAAAACATGGAGTCAAATAACAATTATAAAAACAACTTAAACAAAACTAAACCATGGATTTCATAGCATCAACATGGTTACCCAACTAATTTAAACACAAGTATACAAATTAAAAGAACAAGAATTTACACTTTAACCCCTTTATTTAAATGTTCACTCTAATACCCCCACCCACCCAACCTTACATCGACTATAGAAAACCACACCCCTCACCGAACTAAAACATGGAGTCAAATAACAATTATAAAAACAACTTAAACAAAACTAAACCATGGATTTCATAGCATCAACATGGTTACCCAACTAATTTAAACACAAGTATACTAATTAAAAGAACAAAATTTACACTTTAACCCCTTTATTTAAATGTTCACTCTAATACCCCCACCCACCCAACCTTACATCGACTATATAAAACCACACCCCTCACCGAACTAAAACATGGAGTCAAATAACAATTATAAAAACAACTTAAACAAAACTAAACCATGGATTTCATAGCATCAACATGGTTACCCAACTAATTTAAACACAAGTATACTAATTAAAAGAACAAGAATTTACACTTTAACCCCTTTATTTAAATGTTCACTCTAATACCCCCACCCACCCAACCTTACATCGACTATATAAAGAACAAAGAATTTACACTTTAATACCACGTAACCCAACTAATTTAAACACAAATATAAAAACACATACCATACGCGCTGGTGCTCGAATGTTAATCGACCCGTTGTGTGCTTTGTACCCGACCCGACCCGCTAGCCTTGTTCTTTCTTGCCCTCTCCGAAGCCGCTTTAGCCTCGTGGTGTTCCAAGACACCATGTACATTGCCCAAACATCATCGGCGAAGAAGGTTGGCTTTAAGCCTCCATGTTTGATGAAATACTTGTCCTTGACTTCATAAATGAAATCCTTGTATCGATTGGACATCAAAACCTTGAACGCCTCCTTTGCTTGGGCTTGAATTGTTAGGCCACGAATATTTGGCCTGCAAAATATAACCAAACTTATATTAATATGATGAAATCTAAACAACAATTAGTTAAATATTTATAATCTAATTATGAAATTAAATATTATAGAAAATTTAACGTTTAACCTTGAATTCTGTCCACCATTCCTCTTTTTTTCGTTTGACACCATTTTAAACTTGGGCCAAAATCATCGTGGCTCGTTTGACGAAGGATCTCGCCAAACCAACGAGCCGGACTAGGGTGGCTCAAATCGCAAAGAGGAATAAGTTTAACTAAATAAAGATAAATATGAAAATCATTAATTAATAAAACGAATAATACATAAAGAAGATAAGTATTTTTGTGAAGGGACTTACTGCTTTTAAAAGAGATATGTTGACAATAATCCTACCCTCCGAGTCTAGCCGGACGGCTCCTCGGGGTCGCACGCTAACGATGACGATGGTACGGTATGTGCGCGGGTCCGAGAACCTACATCTTCGAGAGGTGTCGAAGGTGCGGCCGTGTCCCAGAATGGATGTAACTATACGCCGTACCTTCCTCCCAACTCTACTACGACCATCACCTCTACCGACATGTCTAGATACAATAATGTAACCAACAAACAATATAAGAATATATAAGAATGTAACAACCAACAAAAACTATAAACTAAAACATTACAATCAAACAAATATATAAGAATGTAACAAATGACAATCAAATGAATAATACAATATTTAAAAATATTCATGAATTGTTTGTAGGTAATACATAACCCAAAATAAAATACATCTGTCCCTATTACAAATTCATGAAATCATAAATAACTATTCATCATCCGTCTCATTTTCCTTTTCTTTTCTGTTCATCATCGACTCGAGTCACTACTACAAAACTCAAGTTCATCTTCATTATCGTCA
Organism: Platycodon grandiflorus; assembly: GCA_016624345.1. NCBI lineage: Eukaryota > Viridiplantae > Streptophyta > Magnoliopsida > Asterales > Campanulaceae > Platycodon > Platycodon grandiflorus. Next base: position 27,412,060 of record CM028363.1, read on the forward strand.
TCCGATGATTCAAAATCCTCTTCCTCATCCTCTTCCACTTCCTCTTCCTCTTCCTCAACGGCTTCAATTATTGCGAGTTGGCTCGAGCGAGGGGAGGAGGTGGCAAATCAACGGTAAAATTTCATCAACTTCTTCTACATTTCTAGCCATATGAGTAGGATCGTCGAAGAGATGATTAGTGAAGAAACATTTGGAGGCACGGGCATTTCATCCTCCCGATAGCATCCCTCCAATGATGATTCTCGTAGGTGGGCGACTCGGACCGGTATGCTATGTCAATCGTGCTTCTAGCTTTAGTCTTCCAAACGACCCACCATCCGCTAAACTCGGTCGACGATAAGGATAGGGTGTCATATATACTGTTGAGCTTGAGAAGCTAAGATGAACACGTCATCCCACGCATGTCTAGACGACTCCTTTACATCAACGAGGTCAAAAATCTCATGCTTTGTAATACCTCGAACGTAATCTCGCCATCACAATTGAAAAGGACAACACTATTATTCCCTATATACCTCAACTCGATCACTTCTTTCAAGACACCATAATACTCAAAGTTTCCTTTAAGATTGACACCACTATTCCATGTTAATCTTGTCTCCCCATATGTTTTAGTATGGAAGACATAGCCATTAACGAAATAACCGTTGTATAAATTAACTTGCATGTACGGATTTGAAGCTAATTCTTTTAGCCGAGCCTTTGGCATCCTCGGGATGTTCCGAGATCTATAAAACATGAATAAATTTATAAGAATTTGAAGATTGAAATTTTAAAATAAGTGTACTATATAAATAGTGAAAGTGAGATGATTTTATACATATTTTTGAGCCATGAAGGAAATTCTTTGTCTGTCCTAATTTGGAGTAATTCATTAGATATATCATCTCCGACTTCATCTTCGAAAGCTCTACATTAGGAGTGGACAATGGATGAATGTTAATACAAATAATATCTACTTATAATTAAACATGATGTAAGTGAATTTTTAATTAACTTACTTGAGATAATCCTCAACCTCGACAATTGAGGATAACATAGAGTTTTGCCTCAAACTCCTTACGGGTTAACATTCGCTTACCAACCTGTTTGCCGAGGAATCGACCTGGGGGAGAAAAAACTGAGATCCCTTCACTAGAGTCGGGTTCTCCACCGTCATAATTGCGGCCTACCCTAGTCAATCTCGTCTCAACATCGGGATGGAAATATGTTCTTGCAAAGGCAACGATTTCATCTATAATGACAGCCTCTGAGATTGAGGCCTCAACCTTGGCCCCGTTGCTCATCTTCCTTTTAATGCCCCTAGATACCTATTTGTAGATAAGAGCATAAATGTTAAACAAGTTTTGATTGATCTTTAAGTATTTAGTGCAAATAATATGAAAGTAAAATCAATTACCTCTCAAATGGATACATCCATCTGTATTGAACGGGACCGCCAACCCTAGCTTCGTATGCCAAGTGTACCGGTAAATGCTCCATAGAATCAAAAAACGAAGGAGGAAATATCTTCTCAAGCTTGCAAAGTGTCACTACAATGCTTTCCTCCAACTTTTTCATGTCATCAACACGCAGAGTCGAAGATGATAATGCTCTAAAAGACTCGCTTAACTCGTTAAGGCAACCCGGATATGGTCGCAACAGTCTCGAGTGCAATAGGGAGTAGTCTATCGAGTAACACATGACAATCATGACTCTTCAATCCCTGAACTTTCCCTCTTCTAGATTCACACAATTACCGATGTTAGACGCGTAACCATCCGGAAGCCTCAAATCGTGGAGCCACTTCAAAACTTTCGTTTGTTATCCTTGGTAAGAACATATGTGGCGTTGGTTTCACTGTCTTACCATTGACCTCTTTCAACTCCAAGGCGGCCGCTTACAAATGTTCTTAAGGTCCGGACGAGCTTTGGCTGTGTTTTGGTGGTTGTCTTAAAATCCATGACCGTGTTAAAAATATTGTCAAACACATTTTTCTCGATGTGCATGACGTCAAGGTTATGGCGTATCAAATTTGTCTTCCAAGACGACAACTCCCAAAAATACTCTTCTTAGTCCAGTTATGAAAAGTCCCGTACCCTTGAACTCTATCTTTCTTAAACTTCTTTCCCCACCTAATATCGGGCAGTTTAGATACCTCTCGAAAAACATCTTCACCGGTCAAACGAATAGGCGGTTCATCTTGCTCAACCCTATTCTTAGTGAACTGTGTCTTCGAGTCCTAAAAGGATGGTCCATTGGCGAAATTGTCGTGGCAATCGAACCAACACGGTTTTCTAGAGTATTGGAGAGTGAAGGATTTCGTGTCACCCATACAATATGGACAGCCAATTTTCCGTGCGTCTCCAACCCGATAACATCCCATGCGGGGAAGTCATTAATCGTCCACATCGCAGCTCTCATGTTGAAATTCTCTTTTTGAAGGCATCCCGTGTTTCAACTCCGTCATCCCAAAGCCTTTTCAACTCGTCCATCAGAGGTCGGAGATAAACATCAATGTTCCTACCAGGGCTGTTTGGTCCAGGGATAAATAGTGACAAGAACATGTAGGGATCACTCATACACAACCACGGAGGAAGATTGTAGTAGAGCTATAACCGGCCAACAAGAGTAAGACTTTGCCCCGGCCCAAAAGGAGTAAAACCATCGGCGCATATGCACAACCTTATATTTCTAACTTCGGCAAAGAAAGTCGATAGGTTGCATCAAAGTGTTTCCAAGCTTCTCCGTCGACGGATGAGTCAACACGCCCTCTTCACGCAAGCTTTCCTTATGCCATCGCATAGCTTCGAATTAGCTTTAGATGCGTAGAGGCGTTGTAGTCTCGGAATCAAAGGCATGTAACGTAGCCGCTTATAAGGTATGTTCTTGCGTTTCGAGCTACCCTCCGTTTTGGCCTATATCTCGCTATGACCACACACGTAACACTCGTCTTGCTTGAATCCTCCTTGTAAAATAACATGCGGTCATTCTTACACGCATCTATCTTCTCGTACCTAACCCAATGTGCCCTACCAACTTTTTGTCTCATAAAAGTTCTTTACCGCTTTATTTCCTCAGCAACCATCCCTTAACCGCTTTAATTATACGATTATAAGCGATTGGCTAATATTGCAATCGGACTTGATGTTTAGGAGCTCGCCACGACCTCTAACACTGTCTTCTCACAACCAGGATAAAGCTTCTCCTTTGCCGAGTCCATAGCATCAATGAACTTCTTGGCTGCAGGATTTGGTTCTTGTCGAGCATTTTCGACCGGTCAAATTCAGACCACCGCATCCCTAACCATATCTTCCATACACCGGAATGGTTCTTCGTCAATAATCATATTTTCGTATAACTCAAAGATCGCTTCAATTACAGGAGCACGATTCATTTGGGATCCACTAGAGCCGACATTTGGTCGTACTTGAATTTTCTCACCGTGAGCTATCCACCGATTATACCCGTGAGTAAACCCGTGTGTTAGGAGGTGTCTCGAGTAACTATTACGTGATGAAAATTTCGATTATGACACTTAACGCATGGACACCTAATTTTTCACCATTCATATATCGAGGGTTCGCCAAAGCAAAGTCAATAAAACTCTTCAAACCTCTTCGAACTCATCGTAATACCCTCTCGGTTCGGCAATCTCCGATTATACATCCAACTACGATCGTGAGCAGACATCACTCCTACATTTGAATAAATATATATTATATAAGACGCCGTTATGACTCTTCTCAATTTAATCCATCAAAAATGGTTTACTCCTACAAATACGTCGTTTCCATCATTGGCAAGTCATTTGATTTCGTGTCGCTATCCCATTCAAAACCCACGATTGTATGTCTTGTAATTCCATTATTGTCTATATGCTTTGTATACGATACCCAAGAAAATTTTGGCAGCACCTCCCCATGGCTCTCCAAGTGCACGACGAGACGGTCATTCCAACACCGCGACTATACACCGAGATTAGATCAACCCACATCTAGTATACACCCGAGAACAATGGATAATGCCACCAAAATATCTCGATATCAAATACATTAGCATTTATATAAGACAATAATGTTTTACAAGTACACACACCATGAGTTTCCAAACTGTCCAAACGGACAATTCAAGAATCAATAGTACATGTTCACCGCAACACGAACTTTATGTTTGTGTTGACCACAACATCTGCTAAAGATTCCCGAACGGGTTTCTAAGCTTTTAAGTTGCATGACTGAATCATTTAACCAATCGTGGGTAAAGTGACATAGTCAATCAAGGAGGAGAATCAACTAATTAATTTAGGTTTGGCCTGAGTAGCCTATCGTAGGTAATTGATTCTTAGTGTTTCCCTCGTCACATTTGGCCTCTTAAGTCAAACCTTATTAACAAGATTAATATATGTACGTGCTAGTAATACGCAAAGAGTACTATGTTTAAGTTTAGGGTTTGATGTAAATATCTATGAATATTCTATCGATAATTGGGTTAAGGTTGAGGATTTAAGGGTTAGAGTTTAGAGTTAATGTCTAGACCTAGGGTTAGTTTAGGCAATTAAACAAGTTACTAGGATTTAATTAGGGTATATGGTTTAGTGTTTAAGGTTTTAGGGTTTAGATTTTAGAGTTTTAAAATTTTTAGGTTTAGGGGTTTTGTTTTAGGGTTTAAGGGTTTTGTTTTAGGGTTTAAGGGGTCGTTTAGTGATTAGGTTTAGGTTTTAAGGTTTAAGGTTTTAGGGTTATAGGGTTTAGAGATTAGGTTTTAGGGTTTAGAGATTAGGTTCATGGTTTATGGTTTAAGGTTTTAGGGTTTTATGGTTTAAGGTTATAGGGTTTTAGGTTTTAGGGTTATAGTGATTAGAGATGAGGTTTACATTTGGCCTCTTAAGTCAAACCTTATTAACAAGATTTAATATATGTACGTGCTAGTAATACGCAAAGAGTATTATGTTTAAGTTTAGGGTTTGATGTAAATATCTATGAATATTCTATCGATAATTGGGTTAAGGTTGAGGATTTAAGGGTTAGAGTTTAGAGTTAATGTCTAGACCTAGGGTTAGTTTAGGCAATTAAACAAGTTACTAAGGTTTAATTAGGGTATAGGGTTTAGGGTTTAAGGTTTTAGGGTTTAGATTTTAGAGTTTTAAATTTTTAGAGTTAATGTCTAAAATTTTTAAAATTTTAGAGTTTTAAAATGTTTGGCCTTTTAGTGATATTTACTTGGTTTAGGTTTAAAACCAAGTAAATATCACCCTAAATCGGATTTTTCTGTTCTTATTTCCTTTCTAGTCAACTATGAAAGTTCAAGTAACACAAATGATTCTTTTCACCCTTAATTTCTTGCAAGTTAGCTAGGTAGCTAGCATTCTAGTATAGTTGGTACATGATGATGACTACAATAATTAATAATAATAATAATAATAATAATAATAATAATAATAATAATAATAATCAAGGATTACTATTGAAAGTAACCATCAATTAGAAAATGCGATTAACGCATGCAATTACGATTCTTGACAATTATTAACTATAAAAATATAGAAATTCAACTTAATTACCAAAACATCAATTATATTCGGCAGTTTGAGTTTGGTGGAAAGTTAGGAAAATAAAATAAAAAGAATAAACTAATCAAGTTGCTGAATTTTCTCTTTTTCTAATACTACGGAATAGAATGAACATATAATTGAAACTCAACTAACCATTTGTATGGACTATGGACTACTGTCGACTAATAATACCATAAAGTAAATATATTCTAATTCAAAAGAACAACAAATTAGGTCTGCAGTTCAACAATTCTGATGTAGAGAATATGACTTTCAAAAACTGCATGTTAACATTTTGAAAAATAATAAAATCTTGAATTTTAATATGAACACTATATATTAGCAGCTTTTGGTGTGCTTTAATTCTTTGCAATTGGCCTAAGTATAGATTTGAGTTAAAAATTTGATTATATATTTAGCAATTGGCCTAAGTATAGATTTGAGTTAAAAATTTCTGAATATTTACAAATCAAATACTTACATTAAGGGTTGTTAATATGTCAATTAGTGGCTCACAGAATTTGACTCGAGTATGAATTTGAGTCAAATTTCTAACTAATTCCATTTTCATTCTACACGATTATACATTCCCGGATAAGAGTTAAATACAAATATAAAACCGATAAAGATCAATTACAAATCAAATATAAAACCGATAAAGATTAATTTCAAACCCTAGTTGCTAGCTTAATTATGTTTCCGTATACAAACCTGAGATGAGAAAGAGGGTTTGAGGCGGCGCAGGGTACTGGCGGATCAACTGGGGTGGCGAAAAATAACGGCCAAAATTGCAGACGGCAGGCGGCGGCGCGGCGCGGGCGGCGGAACGAGAGAGAGAGCGAGAGGGCGACGCCGAACGGGAGAGCAAGAGAGAGCTATAGTTGAGAGAGATCGATATAGACAGAGGCGGCGGGTGGCGGCGGCAGGGGCGATGGCCGAACGGAGATAGAGAGAGCGAGAGGCGACGGCTAGAACGGGAGAGCGAGAGAGAGCTATAGTTGAGAGATCGAGATAGAGAGAGATCGAGAAAGAGACGCGAAAGTCCGACCTAACATTTAAATATCATATATTACCGACGGAATTTCCGTCGGTAATTACCGACGGAAAATAAATATACCGACGGAATTTCCGTCGGTAATACTGGCGCTTTTTTCAGGGAATTTACCGACGGAATAAAATGGATATTCTTAGAATATTCCATATTTACCGACGGAAATTTCCTACGGAATGATTCCGTCGGTGATTTGAAATCCCGCCATTTTACCTACGGAATTCCGTCGGTAATGTAAAAGTTCCGTAGGTAATTACCTACGGAAATTCCGTTGGTAAATTTTCCGTAGGTAATTGTCCGCTTTCTAGTAGTGAAACACCAAAAAAAAACTACATTTTGAAATATTATAAAGATAACGATTAAAAAGTTAAATTAAATGTCAACATTTTTGGACTAAAATGTGTACAAAAAATAAAAATCTAAAAATAGTTGCTACAAATTTAGCATGCAAATATATCACATTTTTTCATATAATCAAACTATTAAAGCCTAGAAACTTAAAGAGTTAAACTACAAGAGTTTAAAAATATGCCGAGTGAAGGAGAGATCGGAGATGTAAATGTTTGTTGTCTCTTTTGGTAATTTGGTGGGAGATTAGACAGGGCACCGAGGAGAGAGGAATTTTGGATGAGTACGCAGATTTTTGGAGACTTAATAATTGATAGAGAGAGAGTGGGTGGAAAGTGGAGTGAGTGAGAGAGTTGATGTATAGTTTGTGTTACATAAATATATATATATATATATATATATATATATATATATATATATACACTACTACTACTACTACTACTACTACTACTACTACTACTACATATTTTTGGCAAACTACTACTACTACATATTTTTGACAAATTTTGAGGTGGGTTTGAGCCCCCCTCAAACAAGCCTAGATCCGCCCCTGAGCACGCAGCACCCAAATTGACTAATTATTGAATCTCAATTCAATGATTTTTGCTTGCCAAAGGGTGATTCAAGGTTGAAGAGAGAGTAATGATTCATAGATTGAAATCAGATCACAGAGAGAGAGAGAGAGAGAGAGAGAGAGAGAGAGAGAGAGAGAGAGAGAGAGAGAGAGAGAGAGACTTATGGTGGTGTATAATTGAGTGTTGGAGCATGCCGAAGGGAGGATTTGATTCTAAAATGGATAAACCTCCACTAACTTTTTCTTTACTTCCTAAATATGGATGGTTCCTATGGCACTCCAGGGGTATATGAAATTCCATTGACGCCCTTAACTAAATGCACGTGCAAGGCACATGGAGTACTTAACATAAGTTTTCTAACGACATCAATCAAAAGGACTGATTGCGTGATAATTTTAAGCTTTTAGGACTATTACGATGTGAATTTTTTTAAGGGACTAATGGTGTGATTAACCTTTTTGTCTATGTAGTGTTTACATTACATCAAGTTTCTTTTATAAGACTTAGAATTGCTAGATTTCTGTGTAAAATTCTTCGAGTGCAATGGACTCCACAGTTAGACTTACGAAGATGTTTACTCATACGCTCAAGATATAAATTAAATCTGCTGACTAAAGGAGAATCAAGTCTACCCATGCATCAAATATATGACGTGGGAAGATAAGTCTTTCATTGTAATGAGTCATCATCAATATTTATTGTTTTATCTTATCAATCTATGTAGACGTTGACAAGAACACTTGCGATTCACTAGGGCACATTGTCACTTTTTACCTTTTGCCTAATATAGCATTTGCAGTGCACGAAGCCGCCAAATTACCCACATTTGTTTACTCTGTTTTATGCATTTAATGTGCAACAGTTGCAGTAAAGAAAAAAAGTTACAGATAAAGCAAAATGACAAGTCTTTAACTACTATTTCAACAATTTCCTGCATTAAATGCACCCTAAATTTCATATCAAGATTAAAGATACTTTTAAAATTTAAACGTCTCCAAGAACTCAAGTATAAAAGCCTTATTTCATGAGCATTAAAAAGGGTAGCCGTAATTACAAGGAAGACTATCTAACTCAAGAAGTCTCACTTGAACATTCAATACTATTCAAGCATTCAAGTGACCTTTCTTGCCAAACACAAACACCGAAAAATCATTAATCATTTGATGGCTCTCCCATTCCATTGTTATATCGAAAGCGTCATTGATTACACACATGCACACACGAGTGAAATTAGATCTTGTTTGTAGAACATATCACTCACAAACATTGGTTATAAGTAGTTATTGCACTCAAGTTTTCATCATAAATATAGAAACTTATTGAATTGTAGCTAAAAACTTGTAGCATCTAGAGGATAAAATAATGCATTGTTAGGAATCTGGAGTTGACGACCTTGGTAGTTGATGTAACACCCTTTCATAGTGTGAACTACTTCAAATCATCTGTCATATTGAATTGTTCTCTTTATCTATTGGTTACTTTTCTTGTTTTCTTGTTTTGTAAGAGCGCACAAATACTTTGTCTCGCTCATTGTTTAAAAAGTAGAAATCAATTATCACACTTAAAGTTATTCTATCAACTTTGTTACTAATTGTTTAACAAGTAGAATGTGGCACTTGGAGTCCGGGATCGGATGCTAAACCCCAAACTTGGTGCGCCAAACTAGCAAGATCAACTAAAAAGGGCGAGCCACAAAAGCTCGAAACCAAAACTATGCAGCGGAATACAAGATAAAATTAAATGTGAGTTTCAAAAACTCAAAGCACAACTCACCTATAAAACAACCTCCACGGTTACAACAAATGTCGGAGAACAACAATACTGAACACCACAAGCTAACACGCTCGGGAATACTACTAATAAAATATCAACGACACAAGGCCACACTAAAACCACGAGTCTGTAATCACAAAATTATAAAGTACTACAACTGGCACGACCTCTCAAGTCGGCCTCAAAATACAAATCTAAAGAATACAAACATACTAAGTTTACTTAACTTAGTTGAAACCACGATCTCACTATACAAGAAATAATAGGAAATGACAACATAAATACAACTTGCTAAACTCCAAGCTTCAAGTCTCACGGCGTTGGAACTTATAACCTGCAAACTAAGGAAGTTATTGGGTGAGTATAAAAGACTCCGTAAGCCACTATAATGTGTTGGATGCTATGAGTATGAATGCAACAGTAAACCAAGACTTTTTATGCACTAAACTTGGTAACAATTCCCGTTTAACCATTAATCGACAAGTAACAACATGTGACTATATGGCATGACATTATGCACAACAATATAACAGAAAATAAACATGTAGGAGCAAATAAACACAAGGATGAAGTAAACACATGAAGGTGGATACGGTGGATCGAGGTATACCTCCGAATCCTAAGTAATACTTCCGACCTTGTCGCTCAATTACAAATTTAATAGATCACTGTGATGTTGCTGCTGTACACAAATGACAAGGATTGACAGATGAAACCATAATGGATGATTGTGCTGCTGCTGCTGTACACAAATCATAAGGGACCGATGCTTGTATCCCAAAACAAAATAAATGCACCCGATCGCGTCAAGCACGATGTACAAGTACCCGTTGTGAACCATTTTTGTATTCACGTCGACATTGCTCATCCCCTACGACCCGAGATATACGGATATAGCCACTTACATATATCACAAGGGACCGGTGTTCATATCCCAATGCATACAAAAGAATGTCGACAATACATAGTCGTCGTTTATTTCGTTCAACTGTGGGGCTAAAGAAACCCCTACCGTGGCCAATGGTAGGGCAAGGCCAGATGTATTGGCCTTCGGCTATTACGTAGCCCCTGAGCCCGCAGTAACCAAATGTCAATACACTCCCAAAAACACATATGCCAACTGGACTCGATGCAATACACAAGTAAATGTTTACTCGTCATTTTAAACAATTCAAAGTGTGTTCTATTGAATCACAACTCAATAATAATTAAACATAATGTGTTCTATTGAATCACATACCTAAATCAACATAAGGTGCTTATAAATATTAAACACACAATAAATCATCAAAGTAGGATGATTGTCCTATCATATATTAGCAATCATATCATGTCCGTAATCACTGAACGTGTAAACACAACAAGACAATAGGCAAAGTAGGCCTATTGTACAACTCAACCATCGAAAAGTGTCCGCACTAGCAAGATACACAGATAACCACAAATGTAAGGTATTCTTACCGTATAGACAACCATCAAACGATGTCCGCAACAAGAGACTTATACATCACAAGGAGAGGTGATTCACTCTTAATACCAAAATAAAGTAACATATTCCTCACATGAACACAACTTATAACTCCACATAGCCAAATCGTCTAAGTCCGCTAATGCTAGACTTCACAATCGCAACATACGTAAGTCTACTCATACTTACACCCATTAACCAATATATAACCATCACATTTAACTTAGGATCTCTATATATAGTATCCTATAATCACTCGAGATAATCTGTCTCATGTATAGTATAAACCATCACATAATATTATTATCGCGTACTATGTAAATCATAACTCCTTACAAGTCCCATGTCATCTACATTTCACAAGTCTCTTGGGACTTATCATTTCAACCTTTTTTTGGGTTATAGAAAGTACACTCCACATTACTAAATTTCTCATCAAGACATTTTCTTATAGTTCAATGTCCCAATTCATTAACTTATTATATCAATAACAAAATTTGATTCAATTACCACATTTATAAATTCGTGCGCAACCGTATTGTTACAATCACCAAATATTTCACAAAAATCCAAATGTTATTATTCTTTCATATTTATAAAATAGACATCTTGAACTATAATTTACCACTTTAAAATATTTCAATCGGAACTATATTCATCATAATCTGCTCACTTTAATTCTAAACCAATATCTAAAAATTTCTGTTAACAAAACACATAATTCAATTCTGCGCAGCGTTATTATAAAATTCACTAAATATTCTATACAAGTCAAAATATTATGAATCCTACATACCCAGAAACTAGACATCCCAAATTACAATTTACCATTTTGAATCAGCCCATTTGGACTTATATTCATGCACATGAAACCACATAAAGTTAGAATGACAACCCAGAATTTCCAGAAATAGTCTACTCTGCGCAGCGATAAAACACAACCTAAACGAGGTACTTTCCGTCCTCTAAAACTTATGAAGATTTACAGAATGATACACAACATATAAATGTAAAACATATCAAAAATTAAGACAATTATCATGGACGGATTTTCCCCAGTAAATTCGACAACATGCCTTAAAACAGTGACCAATCTCAATTCAAGAACTAAGCATTTGACTTCTAAAAATCATCATGTCTTTCCCCCATTACATTTTCAACTTAAATCAGTAACTTAAGACAACAAAATATCATTAGGAGCACCTAAAAACACTTTTCCTCCAAGAAATCAACACAAGGATCATCATCTAACACAACCTACATGCTTTACTTTTTCAATTTAACTCATAAACATACAAAACATCGTAGTTACTTACCTCCACCGAAATTAAATCATGAAAGTCAGCAAGCAATCCATGGAAAGTGTTCCTCTAGTCAATATATCCACAATGACAAAGACGGATCATGATTTGGACTTCAAATGAGTAATCTATGGCACTTTCTCACTCTAGAACTCTCTCTTCTCTCTCTCTCTATGTTCTAAGGTTGAAGATGAACAAATGACTGAGTTTTACGCTCTCTAATGGTGTCTAGGAGAGTTATATAGCTGGTCAAAGAGTCAATGGACATTCTTTTCCTCAGTCAAAGAAACAAAAATGGGTCAAATGATCAAAAGGGTCAATGGTTCAACAAAAAACCAAAATAGTCAAAAGCTGTCACTATTATAATTTTTAGCCCACTATAAAGACATGCCTAGGACGATCTACAAGTCTAAAAATTATAAATAAGATATGGTTGGAAAGCTCTTTGAGTCTAGTTTACACAGAATGAAACGGGTTGTAAATTCAAGTTTTGTACACAAATTTATCATCAAATTACTACAGACTATTCGAATGAACAGAATTCCAAGTTTAAGCATGTATCCATGCTTTTGGGTGTATCTTCCTCCATCTTATGTTCAAAACAAAATGTTTACTAAGTATTTCCAAATGATCCTAACCTCCAATCAAGTTTGAAACACACTTGGAACCCAATCAAAACCATATATAACAAGGCTAAGAATGCAATGGCTTTACAATTACAAGAAATTGCAAGAATTAACTTAAAATTCAAGGCCTAGTCAAGTTAACAATTTGTGTAACAATAAAGTGCAACAAAGACTCAAAGCATGAATGCATTGACATGCTACTAAACTAACCCAAACACACATGTCTAACATGATAACTATGTAACAAAATCAACACATCAAATATATGATGGACCATAATAGGGTCGGGGTCTTACATCCTCTCCCTCTTAAAAGAATTTGACCGCAAATTCATGGATTAAACATTTACAGATGAATACATACATTACAACCATGCTTTACCAAAGCACACACTAAGGAAACCCACTATTGAAAGTGAGTTGAAGACTAACGACTAAGGCAAGTTGGTCCAAATTAGAAGTCATCAACCTCAAGTAGCATTCACATGCGAGGTTCTTAACAGTTAGGTATAATTCCGAGACATGATTGATCTCGAGGTTCCATTGCGAGACTAACTACCATCTCTAGTTAAGTTTAAATTTAGAGAACATCTCATAGAGTCATACGCACTCTACCATGAATAACAACATTGCCGAAAATAACACAAGTCGACGAAAAAAAAAGGTCAACAGAACCACGAGCTAACATGCTCGTGTTACGAACACTAACTTCGATAAACTACAAGGTCATCATGAACAATAATAAGAGTTTAAAACTCTAACCACATCTAGCAAGAATGTAGGGTCCTAAAGACAATCACCTCACTATGCCAATCGACTCCCACATACAAAGCTATACGATCTATCAGATTCGTACAATCTATAAAGTCCAACTGAATTAGCTTACTAAATCCAGTCTACTACACATCATACAAAGTAAGTATCTCATGCTCACCACCGGGTTGGCTAACTCAAATCCAAAATCTCTACGGCCAGGCTAATGTATTACGCACGTGACAAGTTATAAGTCACAAATGTTAATCACAAGCCTATAACTACTTACATTCAACCAAGCACGATGGCTCACATAAATACCAATACACATCAAACCATTACATAAGGAATGATACACAATCCACACAAGATACACAAACATATTCGACTATATTTTCTCATTTACTTGTTCATTCTAGTTAGTAAAAGGATTGGACAATTTCTATCTAACATCCTATCAACTTAGTCGTCGACGAATATCTCTTGACAACCAAATCAAGGGCCCTTCTGAAGTGGCTTCAAAAGCTTCCGTCACAGGGCGTTAGGGACAGGTGATTACAAATATGCCCTTCGAAATCGGTCTCATGCACATGAGTATCAAATACAAGCAAATGTACCTAAGTGTAACATATGTCTCTAGCATGTACAAGTTTCATATTCCATGATGTGATATGCAAAAATGAAGCGTCTAAGTTAGTACGGACTCAAGATCTCGCACCAATAAAACTCGACACTAACCACTAACCACTAGAGAACTCGTGACCCGTAATCTCGGTCTTCCACATCAACTTCCTCAAATGATTACAAATCTCAAGACTAAGAGATTCCTTAAAGCGTCCAGATATAGATATCTACGATTAACGAGACCACCAAAGTTGGTCAAATCACAATACTAAACCTTCCAAGCAACTTACACTAGTTGTCATCAATCTAGCAAAGACTTAAAGTGCACTTACTAATCCCCATAAGAGAAATAACATATTACAATTCCTTAGTCCTCGCTCTCGTGAGCGTTAAGACCCAAATTCCACCTACTTGGACTATCTCCACAATTTACCAACATCTAACATACACTTAAACACAAACACTCGACGTTAATCACTCAACCTAAAACACAAATCACCTAAGCCGAGGATCCTGTCCTAGCGAACAGCTAACTTAAGCTCTGATACCAACTGTGGCGCCCCGAGTCCGAGATCCGATGCTAAACCCCAAACTCGGTGCACCAAACTAGCAAGATCAACTAAAAGGGCGAGCCACAAAAGCTCGAAACCAAAACTATACAGCGAAATATAAGATAAAATATGAGTTTCAAAAACTCAAAGTACAACTCACCAATAAAACAACATCCACGGCTACAACAAATGCCGGAGAACAATAATACTGAACACCACAAGCTAACATGCTCGGGAATACTACTAATAAAATATCAACGGCACAAGGCCACACTAAAACCACGAGTCCGTAATCACAAAATTATAAAGTACTACAACTGGCATGACCTCTCAAGTCGACCTCCAAATACAAATCTAAAGAATACAAACATACTAAGTTTACTTAACTTAGTTGAACCCACGATCTCACAATACAAGAAATAATAAGAAATGACAACATAAATAAAACTTGCTAAACTCCAAGCTTCAAGTCTCACGGCATTGGAACTTATAACCTGCAAACTAAGGAAGTTATTGGGTGAGTATAAAAGACTCCGTAAGCCACTATAATGTGTTGGATGCAATGAGTATGAATGCAACAGTAAACCAAGACTCTTTATGCACTAAACTTGGTAACAATTCCCGTTTAACCATTAATCGACAAGTAACAACATGTGACTATATGGCATGGCATTATGCACAACAATATAACAGGAAAATAAACATGTAGGAGCATATAAACACAAGGATAAAGTAAACACATGAAGGTGGATACGGTGGATCGAGGTACACCTCTGAATCCTAAGTAATACTTCCGACCTTGTCGCTCTATTACAAATTCAATAGATCACTGTGTTGTTGTTGCTGTACACAAATGACAAGGATCGACAGATGAAACCATAATGGATGATTGTGCTGTTGCTGCTGTACACAAATCATAAAGGACCGATGCTTGTATCCCAAAACAAAATAAATATACCCGATCATGTTAAGAACGATGTACAAGTACCCGTTGTGAACCATTTTCTGTATTCACGTCGACGTATTGCTCAGTCCCCTACGACCCGAGACATATACAGATCTAGCCACTTACATATATCACAAGAGACCGGTGTCCGTATCCAAATGCATACAAAAGAATGTCAACAATACACAGTCGCCGTTTATTCTGTTCAACTGTCGGGCTAGAGAAACCCCTACCGTGGCCAACGGTAGGGCAAGGCCAGATGTATTAGCCTTCGGCTATTATATAGCCCCTGCTCCCGCAATAACCGAGCATCAATACACCCCCAAAAACACATATGCCAACTGGACTCGATGCAATGCACAATAGATATTTACTCGTCATTTTAAACAATTCAAAGTGTGTTCTATTGAATCACAACTCAATAATAATTAAACATGGTGTGTTCTATTGAATCACATACCCAAATCAACATAAGGAGCTTGTAAATACTAAACACATAGTAAATCATCAAAGTAGGATGATTGTCCTATCACATACTAGCAATCATATCATCATGTCCGTAATCACTGAACATGTAAACACAACAAGACAATAGGCAAAGTAGGCCTATTGTACAACTCAACCATCAAAAAGTGTCCGCGCTAGAAAGATACACAGATAACTATAAATGTAAGGTATTCTTACCGTATAGACAACTATCAAACGATGTCCGCAACAAGAGACTTATACATCACAAGGAGAGGTGATTCACTCTTAATCCCAAAATAAAGTAACATGTTCCTCACATGAACACAACTTATAACTCCACATAGCTAAATCGTCTAAGTCTGCAAATGCTAGACTTCACAATCGCAACATACGTAAGTCTACTCATACTTATATCCATTAACCAATATATATATATAACCATCACATTCAACATAGGATCTCTATAGTATCCTATAATCACTCGAGACAATCTGTCTCATGTATAATATAAACCATCACATAATATTATCGTCGCGTACTATGTAAATCATAACTCTTTACAAGTCCCATGTCATTTACATTTCACAAGTCTCTTGGAACTTATCATTTCAACCTATTTTTGGGTTATAGGAAATACACTCCATATTACTAAATTCCTCATCATGACATTTTCTTATAGTTCAATGTCCCAATTCATTAACTTATTATATCAATAACCCAATGTGATTCAATTACCACACTTATAAATTCGTGCACAACCATATTGTTACAATCACCAAATATTCCACAAAAATCTAAATGTTATTATTCTTTCATATTTATAAAATAGACATCTTAAACTAAAATTTACCACTTTAAAATATTCCAATCGGAACTATAATCATCACAATCTGTTCACTTTAATTCTAAACCAATATCAAGAAATTTCTGTCAACAAAACACATAATTCAATTCTGCGCAGCGTTATTATAAAATTCACCAAATATTCTACACAAGTCCAAATATTATGAATCCTACATATCCAGAAACTAGACATCCCAAATTATAATTTACCATTTTGAATCAGACCATTTGGACTTATATTCATCCACATGCAACCACATAAAGTTGGAATGACAACCCAGAATTCCAAAAACAGTCTACTTTGCGCAGCGATAAAACACAACCTAAACAAGGTACTTCCTGACCTCTAAAATTTATGAAAATTTACAAAATGATACACAACATATAAATGTAAAACACATAAAAAAATTCAGACAATTATCAAGGACGAATTTTCCCCAGTAAATTCGACAACATGCCTTAAAATACTGACCAATCTCAATTCAAGAACTAAGTATTTGACTTCTAAAAATCATCATGTCTTTTCCCCATTACATTTCCAACTTAAATCAACTTAAGACAATAAAATATCATTAGGAGCACCTAAAACACTTTTCCTCCAAGAAATCAACACAAGGATCATCATCTAACACAACCTACATGCTTTACTCTCCCAATTCAACTCATAAACATACAAATCATCATAGTTACTTACCTCCACCAAAATTAAACCATGGAAGTCAGCATGAAATTCATGGAAAGTGTTCGTCTAGTCAATAGTTCCACAATGGCAAAGACGGAGTAATCTATGACACTTTCTCACTCTAGAACTCTTTCTTCTCTCTCTCTCTCTCTCTCTCTCTCTCTCTATGTTCTAAGGTTGAAGATGAACAAATGACTGAGTTTAAGGCTCTCTAATGGTGTCTAGGAGAGTCATATAGCTGGTCAAAGAGTCAATGGACGTTCTTTACCTCATTCAAAGAAACAAAAATGGGTCAAATGGTCAAAAGGGTCAATGGTTCAACAAAAAACCAAAATGGTCAAAAGCTATCACTATTCTAATTTTTAGCCCACTTTAAAGACATGCCTAGGACGATCTACAAGTCTAAAAATTATAAATAAGATATGGTTGGAAAGCTCTTTGAGTCTAGTTTACACAGAATCAAACGGTTTGTAAATTCGAGTTTTGTACACAAATTTATTGTCAAATTACTACAGACTATTCGAATGAACAGAATTCCAAGTTTAAGCATGTATCCATGCTTTTGGGTGTATCTTCTTCCATCTTATGTTCAAAACAAAATGTTTACTAAGTATTCCCAAATGATCCTAACCTCCAATCAAGTTTGAAACACACTTGGAACCCAATCAAAACCATATATAACAAGGCTAAGAATGCAATGGCTTTACAATTACAAGAAATTGCAAGAATTAACTTAAAATTCAAGGCCTAGTCAAGTTAACAATTTGTGTAACAATAAAGTGCAACAAAGACTCAAAGCATGAATGCATTGACATGCTACTAAACTAACCCAAATACACATGTCTAACATGATAACTATGTAACAAAATCAACACATCAAATATAGGATGGATGAAGGTATTTCAAATAGAGTTGAGGTCTTACATAGAAATCAATTATCACACTTAAAGTTATTCTATAAACATCGTCTTTCCCGGTCCTATTACATTAGCCATTTTCAAACCCTACTAATTTAGTTGCTAAATCAGCAGCTTTTACCGAATAGGCAATGTTCACAGTAAGCAGGTTTCAAAAAGATGCACAGAATAAGATTGCAAATCAGCTTACAGGCAATTCAAAGTGATTTCACAGCTTGAATCTACATTAAATGTAAATAATAACAAACAGGACATATTGAGAACAATAAATCAAAATTAAAATTACAATTTTAGACTATAACAAATATATATTATGATATTTCCCCAAAGATTACATCAATAGCTTTGGTTCACTGATATGTAATATTTCAATCAAAGACTTGCTTGCCAGATTAAGGTCCAATATAAATCAGAATCACATATCATATAAATCAGCCCTAACGAAATGCCATGAAAAAAGAAAGAAAATTAGAGTCAATCGTCTTTTCCGTACATATCATATAAATCAGAATCACATATAGGTAAAGTGATTTAGACATTTGAAGTGATCTGCTTGTAGTCAGTGAAGTGATTCAGACTTTCCAGAACAAGCTTGTTCTATCGCTTTAAGGGCTGGAACGCTTTGTGTCAATCAAATGAATTACAGGAAAGCAAGAGCCTAAATGTCCATGCATAGCCTATTTTTTTTCACAGCTTCTTTCTAAAGAACGCTATAAAATTACCTAATTTAGTCAAGGGAAGTGATTTTCTTCCCTATCACTTTAACATACATACCACAGTTTGAGGACAACTGTGGTCGCATCTTCTTAAAAACTTTCGTGATAACAATGGGTAACAACTTCCAAGCCCGTATGCAGCAAGACGCCAGCATTAAAGCTGTCCTTGGAGTTCCTTCTACATCCTTCACTGACTTCATCTCATCCTAGCTTTTCACTCCCTCTTTTCCTGACTATTCTCATTCTAGCAGCAACACGTGCCAAGCACAATCCTTATCCCCAATTCTGTCAGCCCATCAGCCCATCTTATCTGTGCTTGCTGTAGCCGCTGCGATCTCGGTCATCTCTCCCACGATCTCTTTCACTCTCCTTCGCCGGTCGTCTCTTGAAATGCCTATCGTCGTCACTAGATTCATAATCTACTTCTACAGCCGCCACTGCAGCAGCAGCAGAGACGGTGGCTTATGCGAGAGAAGACGCTTGGCTTTGTTTTACGGTCGGCGGCCACTGGTGATGATGCTGTGGACGGACTTCAGTGGTTCCAATGGCGGAGGTAGTCTTGAGGCCGATGACGATTTTGAGCGACGGTGGCTGTGATGCTGGTGACAGTGGTGGTGGCTGTCTTCGTACTCATCGTGATATGACAATCTGTTGACTTCCTCTTTGATGGTTCGGGATCGTGCGAGTGATGGTCTGGGGATGTCCTCTCCGATCTAAGTCGGTGGTAGTCGTGGTTGTCAACAACCCTTGATGACAGGGTATTGATTTCTGTTGACCAAAAAGTTAAAGGGGAGTAGCATCAGCCTAAATCAAAAAAGAAAAGGATAAAAAGGAAAATCAGTACTGAAAATACTATGAAAATACTACGCTTCTGCCCACGAAAATGTGACACATATTCAGCTCCATTACAAAACTGTACGATGGACAAAAAAAATATTTTTCCCTAAGAATATACCTAGAGGAGGAACAAAATACCTAGAGGAGGAACTATGGAGCTGATACCCTTTTGCTATCTTTTTCAGACTCACTTGAAATGCCGAGAACAACGATCGTGAATTCCAATCTTTGAGAAGTTTCTTTAATTTCCCGCGTTCGAATACTACCAAGACACTACATAAAAAAAGAAATAGAGAGCAAAAATAAGAAATCAAAAGTCAATTTTGTCATCCTGTCCATGCCATTTACCAACATTTTGAAAATTTCCAACATTTGGATAACTTCTTTAAAGGCTACAGAAAACAGTAAGTCAGAACATTTCTTAAACAAAACTGGATTAAAAACAATGTCAGATTTAATTTTTTTTGACAAAAACAAAGTCAGATTTAAGTTTGAAATTGATTAGATATTGAAAAAAGAAAAATTCTTCAAATAAAAGAAACAATCCTAGAAAATAAATCAAAAAAAAAAAGTTCAGATGCAGATAGAGTTAAATGCAATCAAGATTGTTTCTGATCTAAAAATAATTTTTCAAAAAACAAAATTTCTGGAATAAAATGAATGCTTCGTGTGTATATATATATATATATATATATATATATATATATATAAAGATATAGATTCACAGAGAGATGCAATAGATGTTAGAATAATTAGAAAGAGTGACTTACAAGCAGACTTGAGGATCAGAGACACCGGTCATCGCAAT
This sequence comes from Platycodon grandiflorus, assembly GCA_016624345.1. NCBI lineage: Eukaryota > Viridiplantae > Streptophyta > Magnoliopsida > Asterales > Campanulaceae > Platycodon > Platycodon grandiflorus. The sequence goes on from CM028363.1 coordinate 27,432,879, forward strand.
CGGAGAGATAGAGAGTGAGCGGTGGCGGCGGGGCGGTAGGGCGGCGCCCTCTTGTTGATGAGAGAAATAGGGTAATTAATAGGTTAAATAAAAAGATGTGTTGCTAATCTATGTATTTATAGGGCTAATCTTATGACATTATTCACGTGTTTGGTTTAACTTTAACTACTTCTTTCCTACCTCTTTTACTTTTAACACATTTGACCTGCAAATTATGATCTTTTACATATTCAGTCCATATTTGCTAACATACTAATTAAAATGTTAACCCACCAATCACTTGCTAGAGTGGTCCTAGTGCTTGTTCCTCGGTGAATATATTATGGTTTATCTTGAAAGGGTTGATAGGAATGCGTACTGCAACATTTGGATTTGCTAGTTTTCTTTGTAAAAATTTTCTGAGTGACTTCATAGTTAGACTTACGAAGACGTTTACTTGTATGCTCATGATATCAAGTCTATTGATTAAAGGAGAATCAAGTCTACATTCAAATATATGATGTGGAAAGATAGGTATGTCATTGTAATGAGCCATTACCAAAATTTAAAGGTATATCTTATCAATCTATGTTGACGTATACAAGACAGTTGCACTTGAATATTTCACATGCGCTCATTGTCACTTTTTCCCTTTTGGCTACCAAATTACCCACCTTGGTTTAATCTGTCTTTTACATTTAAAGTGCAACAACCTTTTCAAATTACGTACCTTGGTTTAATTTAATCTGTCTTTTGCATTTAAAGTGCAACAACTTACAACTAGGGATAAAGTAAAAGGACAAGTCTTCAACTACTATATCACCACTTGTATACATTAAATGCACCAAAAATTTCATATCAAGATTAAAGATGCTTTTAACGTTTAAATGTCTCCAAGAACTCGAGTTTAAAAGCCTTAATTCATGATCATTTAAGAAGGGTGACCAGAATTACAAGCACAATTATCTAACCCAAGAACTTTCACTTGAACATTCATTTCTATTCAAACATTCAAGTGACGTTTCTCGCCAAACACAAGGCCTAGATAATCATTAATTATGTGATGGCTATTTCATAGTTATTGAATACGTCATTAATTACACACATACACATACACATACATATACATACGAGTGAAATTAGATCTAGTTTGTAGAACATATCACAAACACTGGTCAAAATTATTGTGTACACGATCTATTAGTGGTTAAGTAGTTATTGCACTTAAGTTTCCCCATATGAAAACTTATTGAAGTGTTGCTGAAAACTTGTAGTATCTAAAGGATAAAATAATGCATACTTTGGAATCCAGGGATGACCATCTTGATAGTGGACGACGTAACACCCTTTATGGTGTGAATCACTTCAAATCATCTGTCCTTTTAATTTCTACTAATGTTTAAATGTTCTCTTTATCTATTGATTATAACTTTTCATGTTTGTTGTTTTGTATACATATGAGCTTACAAAAACTTTGTTTGCTCATCCTTGTTGCTAATTGTTTAACAAGTAGAAATCAAATATCACACTTAAGTTATTCTATCATCAATGTTTTTACTGGTCTTATGACTTCACCAATTTTCAAACCCTGCTAATCTAAAAAGTGTGTTTTGGCCTTTTAACCCCTTCAATTACTTTATTTTGATGCCCTAACTATTACTATAGTTAGTAAATCTACAAAAAAGATTAATATTTTTTTTGGATAAGCTATTTACCCCCTCCCTTCTAGCCTATTCCTGCCACTTAGAACTAGCAAGTGGTATCAGAGTAAAGATGTTGTAAAAATTATTTTCCAAGCTTTAGAGATTGAAACCCTATCCATGGCTCACAAAATGATGCAAACATCCAATGTGAAGCTCACAAAATAATGCAAACATCCAATGTGAACCGTGTTTCAATATTGGATGATCCACTTTGATGTATAGAAAGATAAGGTAAAGGAGGTACCTGAATTCCATAGAAAAATGCGTTATTGAAAGTGTGTAAAGGATGGTCCTTGCATGCTAATGAAAAAAAAAATCACAAATATTTCTACTGTTCTGTCGAGATTGGTAAGCCTTAAAAAGAATAGACAAACACTGATAGGCAAAGGGATGAGCTAGACAAAAAAGTTTTCAACATTATTTCCAACACACATGACACTAGCACGTATTAGTAAGTTTGTAGTTATGGTGCTTGAGCCCAAGCCGTGGGACATTTTGTAACTGATCCCTTTGATATTGAATATTTGTAAAGGTTTGTCAATCTGGATCGAGAAAAAATAAGGATTTTGAGTTGAATAATCAATAATGTGGACAAATTTGACGTTATAATCTTATTTTTAATGTTACAATCATTATCTCCCCTCAATTACCTTTGAGAAAAGATTTGTACGAGGTGAGCTCTGTCTTTTTTTACCATCGTTGTTGTGAAATTCCCTTTATACCCTTGAACAATTGCACAATTACATGTGCCTTACATGTGACGAGTTAACTGCACTCAAATGGATATTTGACAAGCTTTGAACCGCTAGTGAGCGAAAACTTTTTTCAAAGGACAAATGGCAAAAAAATGTTAAAGTCAATAGACTAATCATACAGTTAGTCATGTTATTAATTTAGAACAAATAAAAACACCACCTTTCGATACTAGACTGAAAGTTCTATAATTCAAGTGTTTTATGATTTCTGAAAAAACAATTAGATCGTCTTCAGAAATCAATCCAAAAAAAAAAAAAAATGGTCAAATTGATCAAAAAAGAATGGAGGATTATCCAGGCCCGGCTCTAAGGGGTGTCAAAATGGGCAATGGCCATGGGCCCCTAATTTTTGAGGGCCCCAAATTATACTACCTCTGTCTGTAAATTGTTGTCTTTCTTTCTTATTTTGTCCGTCCAAAAATAATTGTTTTGTTTGAAACTTTCTTTTTAAGGAGATCACTTTTACCATATTACCCTAACTTTTTTTCCCTACTTTAATTATGTGTTACTTTTTTTTCCTACTTTAATTATGTGTCACATACGAATTGGCATTAAAGTAAACGACACACAATACCAATATTAATAATCAAGTCAATTATTTTTTCTTAATCCGGGTGTCGGGTCAAAAATGACAATAATTAAGGGACGGAGATAGTGTATATTAGTTGGGCCGTTAAAAAAATTAGTTGGGTCATAAAATTGCTTAATTAGATTGAGGCCTATATAATATTAATTTTTTAAAATTAAAATTAATAAAATTATACTTGCGTTCAATTATGTGTTCCAAGAAAGATTTAATATATATACATTGAAAATGAGATTTTGAAAAAAACATAATTTTGAAGACCCTATTGATGATTTTGCTTCTCAAAATGCAAGAAGATCTAGATTTTCTTAATAATTATTTTATACTTATTTTTTCTTGTATGTTTGTAGCTTTTACATTTTTTTAATACATTAATTGATGAAAAATAAAAAATTATTTGTGTAAAATTCTTATTTTTATATTTCTATGAGGGCCTCATTTTTTCTTTTGGCCATGGGCCCTCAAAAGTTCAGGGCCAGCCCTGGGATTATCAACGTGGGATGAACTCATACTTGACTACTTAATTACTTGATACGACCGTGTAAACTTGCAAGTAAATAACATTGTCGCAATAGGAATAATAACAAACAGAACATATTGAGAACAATAAAAATTACATAGTGATTAAAATTAAAATTTTAAACTGTCACAAATCAACTTTATGATATTGCCCCGAAGATTACATCGTTAGCTTTGGCTTTACTGAGATGTAATATTTCAATCAAAGACTTGCAAGATTAAGGTCCAAGATGTATGTGGATGATCAGCTCTAACAAACTGAGCCCTAAGGAAATGCCATGAATAACGCCCTTTTTATTCCTCAGAAAAAAGAAACCAAATTAGAGTCAATCGTCTTAAAGCTACATATCATATAAATCAAAATCACAGCTGGATGCAGTCAGTGAAATGATTCAGCAAAGCCAACAAGTACTAAATAAACAAAGCTCATAAAAGTAATTACTTGTTGTATTTTAGCCTAGATTTGCTTGAATCCATAACCTAAGTCTAAGACAAGGTGACTAATGGGCCTGCGTGTCTGTTAGTGTGGCAACTTGTACTTAGGCATAGCTTGAATAGCTTAAGGTTGCTAATTGTATAAGTCTTGAAGAAGATAGCCTATAGGACATCGGACGTCCTCTGCACAAATAGGCAAAATTTGAACCATAGCCTTCCTTTGGATATCGGACAAGCTCGTATCGCCAAGCTTCATCGCAATGTTGAAGAACCCCAAGAACGTCCGATAGTCATCCGCCGAAGACATGTCCTAACTTAAAGACCTCATTAATTGCATACAACGTTAACCCGCAATTATCATTTAATGAAGGTTTCCATTCTTGGCATACACTCGAAAAGGACATTCCTCCAAGCAAGCACCGCCTATTTTTAGCAAAAAGTCAGGAGACAGACTGCAAGTTGCAGGACAACCTATCAGGAGTCAACAACCAATTTAGAGCATTAATTGCTCTTAAATTCAAATTTGAAGATCACCAACGGCTCCAAGCTTCCTCCTGCATATAAAAGGAGACTTCATTGCTGCATTAAAAACAATCTTCAACTCTTCAACTACTCCAACTACTGAATCTCCATAGTCTTCAAGTTCTTAAAGGCTTAAACGTCCTATTTGTATACATTCATTGAAGAGCTTCATACTTAGACGTCTAGTCCATTAAAAGCTCTTCATTGATTGCAACACCTAGCTTTTCATAGCTCACGAGAATTGTATCTTATTGATATCAATTCTCCCACACAAACACTTGGTCAACAAAATTTTTGTACACAATCCATTAGAGATTTAGTTTGTAAAATATCTAGTGGAAAAACTTAGTACACGATTTTCAAATCCAAAGTTGACCACTTTGGTTGTGGACGTAGCACTTATTTATAAGTGTGAACCATATTAAATATTCTGTCTATTTGTGTGTGATTGTGAATTGATTGTGTTGCTTTAAATTTCCGATTTCCAAGTCGTTAAGAACCGCGATCTTGTCCCGTGAAGATCACCATTCTCAACTTGTCCTATGCTTCACAAGACTTCCGCCCGCAAAATTTTTAAAACCCTAGTGAAGTAAGATTTTTGAATCAATTTCAAAAATTGGACATAGGCTATTCAACCCCCTTCTAGCCTATATAGAGCAACCTTGGACCTAACAATTGGTATCAGAGCTTAACTCTTTGAAAACTTGTTTTTCCGAGATTAACCTCTTGAGAGATTAAAGATCATGGCTGCTCACCAAATGTTGGAAACTTCAAACGTGAACCATTGTCCTGTCTTGGATGAAGTTCACTTTGACATCCGGAAAGATAAAGTCAAAAGACATATGAATTCAATTGATAAACGTTTGTGGAAATGTGTCACGATGGACCCGTAATTCCAATGAAGCCCAATACACCGGCCTCGGTAGATCCAACCGCGAACCCGAAGTACCAAAGCCGAAGAAGAGTGGGATGATGAAGACGAAAGAATGATGCTCGGATGGAAAGGCCATCAACATCATTACCACTGTGTTGATATAAGCACTTATCGCCAGATTATCAACCTGGACACAAAGAAAGGAAATGTGGGAAGCCATCCTTGAATATCTTGAAGGTGATGGTGAGACAAAGAACAACAAATTATATACCCGCATCCGTAAGTTTGACTCCTTCAAAAGGATCCCAAAGAGTCTCTGCGAAGTGCCTATGACAGATTCTATGAGGTAGTCAACTCTTGCTATTCCTTAGGAAAGAAGTATGAAAAGAAAGAAATAAACATGAGATTTCTAAATGCACTAGGCAGCTTTATGGCATGTTAAAATCATCGCCATGAAAGAGTCAAAAGATTTAAACAAATTGACTCTTAGAAACCTTTATGCTAGTCTTTCGCTTTATGAGCTTGAGATCCAACAAGCTCAAGAAATGGAAAAGAGTTTTAAAAACTTGTCCTTACCACCATGTCTATCGAACCTTCCTGTTCAAAACCCGATGAAACACCTTCTACATCCAAATGAAGATGATGATATTCTTTCGACGAAGCCTTTGCTATGTTTGTAAAGAAATATCAACGTTTCAAAAGGTTTAATAAATCATCATCACATAGGCGCCTTCTCACAAAACTGCGTTCCTTATAAAACAACCGCCAACCAAAAATTCTCGCTCCTTATAAATCGCAGACCATCAAAAGGATAATGAGCTAGTTTGTTTTAATTGTAGGAAACCAGGCCATTTTGCCTCTAAATGTCCAAAGCCAAAATATGAATTTTATAAGAAACGTCCCGAAACTAAATTTCAAAAACAAAAAGGGATGGTGGTCAAGACATTGATGAAAGCAACCGCCTACATGGTGTGACACCGACACCGATGAGGATGACTCTTGTGACTTTGCCGAAGAAGCCAACATATGCCTTATGGCCAGGGAGTCACCACATGATTCGGTGAGGTCACTACCATTTCAACAAGATGACAAGTGATGATGATGATGAGCTTAATGAACCTTCAAAGGGAGAGCTCATCAAAGCAAACAAAGACATGCCGGAAGAATTTTCAAAATTCAAAGCCGCCTATGTGAAATTAGCCAAGAAGCATGAACTAGTCTGTCTCGAGAAATCAACCTTGATGTCTAAGATCAAAGATCTTGATAGACAAAGAAGTCGAAAGTATCAAATTGCAAAAAGAGAACAAAGCTTTGACGAAAAGTGGACTTCCTACTTGAACACATCAAGAAGATAAATTCGAGAAAGATGACCTTCAAAAGGTTGTCAATACTTGGAATAACTCTAAAGGAAACTTTGATACCATTCTCTCAAACCGTAAAACTTTAGATGACAAACCGGTATTGGTTTCCAAAGTGAGTTCAAAGTAGGTAGTTCTTCTAGTTCTCAAAAGGATGAGACATCTCAAGTGATTGCGAAGAATTGGTCAGTAGAAGTTTCTTATGACCGCTAGCCTCCCAAAAGGCAAGGACTTGGCTTTAACAAAGTTCCTTTTGTTTATCCCAAGAACACAAAAGACAAGTCCAAAAGAAAGCAACCGCAAAGAATGACTCTAATAGGAGTCTCGAGCAACTAAACTGCCATTAGTCACCCTAAGAAAACAGGATGACTAATAGCAAGTCTAGAATTCTCACTCAAACCTATTAAATTTGTCAAAGGCAAGACCGCGATCCCAACACGCCTATAAAAGGGTAAAAGAAGTGAATTCTCGCGATAAAAGCTTAAAGGACATGTGCTCAAATACAAAATCTTTTGATAAGAGGTCTACCTATGGTAAACCTAACATCAACAAGAAAAGGCATTATCACCTAAGTCCTATAGGCCAATTATCGAAAAGGTCATTCCAAAGACCGCGATAATAAGAAGCCTCAAAAAGAAATCATTACTCATGTTGAAGGATTTCACAAATGCTCTTTCGCAAATGCCATGGTCATGAGATTCATGAATGCCTTCGAGATTCACACCTAAATCTAGAGGATTTACTCCTCCAAAGGTTAAACAGTGTGGATCCCAAAAGGTTGCTAACCTTGAGGACCCAAAAATAAAAGGGGACCATATTCTTAAATGTCTATATTTCAGAATGCTTTATGGTGTCAATGAAGAAGAGAAAGATCTATGGTATCTAGACAAGGATGCTCAAAGCATATGACCGGTGATCCAAATCTTCTCTCAAGTATTGTTGAAGCAAAGGGTCCCTCTCATATTTGGAGACAACTCAAAAGGGAAGACCATTGGTTATGGAAGTATAATCGAGGCAATCTCTCCATCAACAAAGTCTCTCTAGTTGAAGGTTTAAAGCACACCGCCGAGCATATCACAATTCGTGATAAAGGTCTAACCCGTCGCTTTCTCAAGTCAATGTCTCATAAAGGACAATGAGACATGTTCAACTATCCCGACAGGTTCAAAAGGGAATGTCTATGCCGTTGACCTAAATGCCGTTGGAAGAAAATCAAATCTATGCTTGGTTGCTAGGTCATCAACCGACAACACCGGTTGTGGCATAAAAGGCTTAGTCATCTCAATTTCAAATACCTGGAGAAGCTATCAAAGGACAATCTAGTTGTTGGTTTGCCTAAAATATCACCTGAATCACACACTCGCAGAGCATGTCAACTAGGCAAACTACACAAATCTTCTTTCAAAAGCAAGCCTTGCCTATCAACAACCGCACCTCTACGCCTCTTGCACATGGATTTGTTTGGACCCGTAACTACTACAAGTCTTGGTGGCGCAAGTATACTCTTGTGGTAGTTGATGATTACTCAAGATTTACTTGGGTAGAGATGATGTCCTCCAAAGATGAAGCATATGACATCATTACGAACTCTTCGAAGACTACGACTCGGCCGGATGATATCTCCGATGTCGATCGTACAATGGAACAGAGTTCAAGAACAATGGTGTTGCCAAATATTGTGATGACCATGGAATTGGTCACAATTTCTCTAGCTTGGCACACCTCAACAAAATGGAGTTGCTGAAAGGAAGAACCTCTCATTGAAGCAGAAAGACAATGATTGCCGAAGCCAAACCGCCTATGTATTTCTCGGCGTAAGCCGTGAACACCGCCGCTTCACACAAAACAGTCCATCATAAACAAATTTCATAACAAAACTCCATATGAAATATGGAGAGGCGAGCTCCCAACATTGGATTCTTTAAAATATTTGGTTGTAAATGCTATGTTCTTTACAATGGTAGAGAACATAGAGGTAAATTTGAATCCAAAAGTGATGAAGGAATTTTTCTCGATATGCCAAGTTTTCAAAAGCATACGAGTTTACAATAAAACTTCACTTAGAGTTGTTGAATCAGTACATGTTTCTTTTGATGAATTTGATTTCATTGGGCCACATTTGGCTCCTAAGGTTACTAATGATTCGATGAATATGAGACAGTACGTAATGCCAAGTCCCATCTGCCGATCCTCCTTCTTCACAAGATCTTCCAAGAGTCAACCTGTTAGAATCCTCAAACGAACCAACAAATGAACACTCAAAACCCCGAATCCACTTTGCCTTCCACACCGTAAGTCATACAACCTACCTTGGAATTAACCTACCCTTTAGAAAACCAAGCTTCACCACTTCTACTTCTCAAGAATCCAACTCGCCGATGCAATAGGACAAGTTCAACCCGTGTTAGGAAGTAAAAGATCATCCTATCACTCAAATCATTGGAGATCTTAATGTCGGTGTTCAAACTAGACAAGCTTCAAGGAATGAATGCATGTATTCTACCGCATTTGTATCTAACATTGAACCCAAAAGATTGATGAAGCTCTGAAGATCCAAGCCGGGTGGAAGCTATGCAAGAAGAGCTAAACCAATTTGACAGATGCCAAGTCCGGTCACCGGTCCCTAGGCCTAAAGGACAAGCGTTATTGGCACAAAGTGGGTTTTCGAAACAAAATGGATGAAAACGGCAATATTACAAGAAACAAGGCAAGACCGGTAGCCCAAGGATATAGACAGGAGGAGGGTATTGACTATGATGAGACATTTGCTCCCGTTGCAAGATTAGAGGCTATCGATTATTCTTGGCCTATGCCTCTTACAAAGACTTCAAAGTTTATCAAATGGATGTAAAGAGTGCTTTTCGAATGGAGAACTTCAAGAAGAAGTCTATGTAGAGCAACCTCCTGGATTCATTGACTCGCTCAAGAAGAGAAGATGTCTACAAGCCGAGGAAAGCCCTTTATGGACTCAAACAAGCTCCAAGAGCTGGTATGAGACCCTTTCAAAGTTCTTGATATCTCAAGGCTTTGTAAGAGGTCAAATTGACACTACTCTTTTCATTATGAAACATAAAGGTCATTCCTTACTTGTTCAAATTTATGTTGATGATATTATCTTTGGTTCTACTAATGAAAATCTTTGCAAAAGGTTTGAAAAGCTTATGCAGAGTAAATTTGAGATGAGCATGATGGGAGAGCTCAACTTTTTCCTTGGTCTTCAAATTCAACAAAGTTCAAATGGTATCTTCATCAATCAAGCCAAATATGCAAAGGATGTTATCAAGAAATTTGGTCTTGAGAATGCAAACAGCTTTAGACTCCTATGGCTACTAATTGCCATCTTGACAAAGATGAGAAGGGCAAGAAAGTGGACATGACTCTTTATAGAGGCATGATTGGTTCACTTTTATACTTAACCGCTAGTAGGCCCGATATCATGTTTGCCGTTTGTGTTTGTGCTAGATTTCAAGCCGATCCAAAGGAGTCTCACCTACAAGCAAAAAAGAATCATCGATATTTGATAGATACTTCCAATTTGGGAATCGGTATCCTAGAGATTCATCTTTTAATCTTATAGGCTATTCGATGCCGATTTTGCTGCATGTAAAGTTGACAGAAAAGCACAAGTGGGACATGTCAATTCTTAGGAAATAGACTTGTCTCATGGGCCAAGAAGAAGCAAACCTCTCGTTTCAACTTCAACAACCGAAGGTAATACATAGCCGCCGGTAGCCGCCGCCACAATTGCTGTGGATCAAACAAAGAACTTGTTGACTATGAGATTAAGATCGCTAATTGTCCTATAATGTGTGACAACACGTCAGCAATCTCAGATCTCAAAATCCTCATGCACTCCAAGACAAAGCACATTGATGTGAGATATCACTTTCTTAAAGACCATGTTGAAAAAGGTAACATCAAGATGCAATATGTGCCTACAGAGAATCGTAGCGTACATCTTCACAAAACCACTTGATTCAACCAGGTTTGCTTATTTAAGAGGAGAGCTTGGTATGCTTGACCTCAATCCTTAACCTTTCGACTAACTCTTTAAATCATTTTACAAAATTGTCTAAATGATCTCGCTAATTGAAACTCGCCGAGAAATTGGACAATACGAGTAAGTCCTTACATTTCCAAGTCGGCAGCCTTTATAGAAAATAGGCACTAAGCGCGTCGCAAACAAATATTCATCGTCATAAATGCGGACTTCAAAATTATCAAATACCATTTATTAACTTGTCAAGTACAAAAAGGCGAATGATACAAGATTTCTTCACATTTTTCAAAAACCGCCATTTGCTAGTTTTCAAAAACCTCTCGCCTTCCAATCCGCAATCTTCCCAAATCCTCTCAAATCTTCAAATTTCTCTTTCTTCAAGCGTAAATCATCAATGGTAATGATTTCTACACCTTCTAATTCATTTAAATCAAGCTTTATGATTTGCATTAACCTAATTTGTGTTATTTCGAACTATACATCATTGATGAACCGCAAAATCTTGAAATGAGTGTTTGAATCTTGTTTATGTAGCATAAAATTATGACTTCGATTTCGTGATATTATGTCTTCAGCTATGCTATCATGTTTACTTAAAAGTGACAAAATCGTAGATATTTTGAAACCCAGCTCATGAACTCGTTCTTGTCTTTTTCTAAAATGCGTATGTTTTGGGTTTTAATCAACAGCACTGCTTTGTGTTAATATCGGCCGATTACTTGTATCGGATGTTTTAAACATACCTTCCTATATCTATGTCGTTCTCATATCCACCAACCGTATAGGCAAGGACTAAATCTTCCAAGGCTACCGACACAACGTCATCCTCTCGCATCCGCTAAGCCATCTAGGGCTAAACAGCCGCAAATCTTCCACGAGAATTCTCCCTGTGTCAAACTATCACCCTGGGATGACAATCGACCGAGATTCCATCATCGCACATCCGTCGCGATGCCCCGCTAAGGATTCGACAATGTGGGCTTCTTCCCTTGTTCCAACTTCATGATACCCACTACAAAGAATGCTTTAGCCGAGGAATTTTACACAAGGATGATCCCGCCTCCTCCTCCATCTAATGCCAATGAACCGGTCAACCTAAGCTACATCAAGGGCTACATCGAGGCCATTACATCAAATTGACCTATAAGGATATTGGGGCAATCCTTGAACCGCCTATTGAAGGCAAACTGACTTGACCGATGCCGAATCGACACTTGCTTGGGAAATGATGCGAGGATCTCGCTCAACCTCGAAGGTTTTCTGAGATGTCCAGAATCTCTTCCCGAAAACGCTTATCACATCGCCATCTCGATCGATAAGAGCATTCTCTTCAAGAATGGGGCAAGAGACATCTTTACATCTCAACAACTTCGTGGACCAAAGCGTGATTCTCCAAAGCCTTAACCGGGCAAAAATCATTTTCTCTATGCTATCTCAAAGTGTTGCCGACGTCCAATCCAACCTCCATGCGACGACCTTCGTAAGGGTCATCAATGTCATTCTTCGCATTTGAAGAGATCGATGAAAAGGTTATCACCGACGACCTCATCAAGGTGTCTAACACCTACGTCTTCACAATAACAACGCCACCCGCCACGGATGATATGGCCAAACGAACAATCGTTGTGCTGCCGCCGCCGCTTCTTCTACTAGTGGCACCTCTACCCAAGCCAGCAAGGGTAAGCGAAAGGTCACATGTTCGAAACCGAGCCACCTCCGAGGAGGAGCCTAAACCTATGGGGCTGAACTTCCCGAGAACTTTGATCTCAAAGAACTTGATCATGATCCCTATGAACCTTCCGAGCCTCCTTCCAAAAAGGCCAAACATTCCTCCACTCTCACCCTCCGTCTCAAGAAAAACCGCAAATCTCGCACTAGATCGAGGTTGAAAAGGATACCTCTACTTTCAAACCCGCAGATCTATCCAAACCCAAACTCAAACAGACTCTCCAAATTCACGGATGAATCTTTTGGTCCGCCGAATGTAACATCGGCGCACCCTCCACACCAACCGTGTTACTCCCCGCGCTCGCATCTATCGCTTTCAATTCCACCGATCCTCAACCGTGCTCCTCCATCCAGCCCTCTACCACCTCTCCATCACCTACTCGCTCTTCTTCACCTACAAAGTCCACTCATGGCAAGCGCTAAAAGAGTGCATCGAAGAGAGTGCACTTCAAGCCGCCGATATAACCTCTCCATCTTCACCTCCTCTACCTACAACCACTACTTCCACACCGCCATCTTCCCTCCTAAATCACCTCCCTATCACCACTCATACTCAAGCACCATCCCCCACACCTGAATCCACCTCTCCACCTCCATCCTCCAAACGTTCTTCCTCCTTCTTCCGACATGCCTACCCCAAAACGCATTAAGATAAATCTCTATAGCCATCTTCATCCCGAGGTTCGTGGATTTGTCATTCCTCCGAGACAAACAGACTCAAACCCAACCCCGCCGATTCTCACCCAATTTTTCTCTTCTTGACTACCCCAAGAAAATTCCCCGTCACCAATGTCC